>VZTB01004206.1:1151520-1273902 GCA_013397245.1 Thryothorus ludovicianus
GGGCCGGGGGCTCAGAGGCGACACGGTGCTTGGGGATGCCCCGCGGGGCCGCTCTCTGTGCCCGCCCGGCACGGGACAGGCGCCGCGGCGGCACCGCGGGGACACCCCGGCCGCCCTCTGTTCCGGCTTAGGCACCTGCCGCTGCCCCTTGTGTGTGCGCCCCTTGGCCGATGTCCCCGCGGGGAGGAGGCTGACCCGAGCGGGGAGGGCAGCTGCAGAGCCGGGCAAGTCTCGGCACCGAGGGTCACCCGGCTCTCGGAGAGCGGCCGGGGGTTAGCCCGCTGCGGGTCTTCTGCGTTTCGGGCAGCTCCTCCGCAAGGACGCTCGTGGCCAGACGTGAGCAGGTGGCACCGGAGGGTGACAGCCTCCCGCCTGCCTTCAGCCCCTGGATGCCTTTTTCCCCTGGAACCGTGTGCTGGTTCCATCGTCCCGTCGGGGCTCTGCTGAGGAGCCCCGCTCGCGCGGTTGGCGGCACTGACACCGGGCAGCCCAGCGCTGCATCTCCCGGAGAGATCCCTCTTTCCTTCGTTCCTGCCGCCGGAGTCCTGTGGATCGAGCCCTGTATCAGCCTGGGCGAGGCTGGCGCTGCTGTCCGAGTTCCCGGGCCCGCAGGCTCAGCTTCGAGCTGCTCTGGAGGTGGCGTTGTGGGAGGCAGTGGCAGATCTGCCCTGTCCTCTCCCTTGTGGGAGCAGTGTACGATCACTGCAGCCCCCGCGGCACTTTTTGCACCGCAGGCAATGCTGAGCCGAATCTCCTCAGATTGTGGCCACAAGGTCTGCCCCAGAGCCCGGCTGAAGACAGGGTATAGACACACATTCGGAGGCATTTCAGCCCTAGATTGTATCTTTTGGGGTAACAGTAGCCAGAGCGGCGCAGGGACACTTGCCCCCAGGCTCCGGATGCGGTGGCCGCCCCGTCTCCCGCCCCGTGCTTGTAGTCGCGGAGGAGCAAGCGAAGGACGGTAGCATCTTCCCCAACCCTCCCTGCCGCTCTGGGCTGTGCGGCAGAGCCCAGGACTTCATGTCACCCGTGGCTCCTGGTGAGCTGTAGTGTGCAGCTAAACAACCGGAAAGGAATGATCTGCTTATTATGGAACTGTAGTCTCTCTGCAACTTACTGTACCTATCCAGTTTAAGATTGCACTCCTGGGAAGGCTCTGCTCCCTTGTGGCAGGGGTAAATGGAGGGGGAACTGGGTTTCTGGGGCTTCCTGCTGGAAAGTGAGAGGAGGAGGGAAGGGAGCAGAGGAATTTGTGTTCTGCTATTGAGGGAAACATCGTGAGAAATGTCATAGCCTCTGAGAAAAGTGTTAGCTGTTGAGTGCATGCAGGCTCTTGCTTCCCTGACTGTGTCATGTCTAAAGTGATTCTTGGAGATTCTGATACTTCACTAAAAATTTTGCATGTAATATCCATAGAGCCTTTCCTTGTTTGCAGTCCCACACCAATGTGCTGTAAAAATTAGGCCAATTTCTGAACAAACCCAAATGTGTTGGCATAGTGCTGCGCAGAGCTCTGCGTGCTTCCCAGCTATGGAACTCTGGAGCACACCAAAACCTGCTGGAGTGGGAATACTGTGCTGTTAACCCCAGAGGGGCTGGACAGGACTGGATATGGGCTGCATGTGTGCTCTCTGTCCTTGCTGGTGTGCTGGCCACATTGAGTGGACACCACCTTCCTTCTCCAGTCTAGAGAGTAGTTTATAAGTAGTTTATAAGCTACTAAACACAGCTCAGGCTGTGTCCTGAGCAAGTGCAGTCTCAGGCAGGAGGGCTGGTGAGTTCTGATGTTCTTTCTCAGGGGGTAAATGCCATTGCTGAGCATTTTTGCTGCCCTTGGTCCTGCTTTCTCACACCCTAGCTGTGTTTGAAATGGTCCTGCTGGCCACCTTTACTGCATATGCTCTGTCTGGGGAACTTGTCCCAAACTCATTCTGCACTTTGGAGCCTGGGTCCAAGTACATGTTGGTGAGACAGGGAGGCTGCCTTGGCTCAGCAGACAGGCTCCAATGAGGTGAAAGAGCCCTTCAGTTTTTGTCTGTGGAAAGAAAGGAAAGATTTTTTTTTTCCCCAGAAGGGGTCTGGCATTGGGCTGGTGCTGTCATTGACTGTGTTCTGTTTATCAAAATAGAAAGTCAGTGTGGGGTCTGTGCCCAGGATTGTTGTGGCAGTCCTCGGGCCAAGAAAGAGTAAGAGAAGGGTGTTGTGCTGGAGCCAATTTAGAGGCCAGATCCCATTTGTGTATTGCCAGGAGAGATTTGTTGCTTGCTGCCAGATCCCATGTGTGAAATAATGGATACTGGCTACATAAAACAGTAGCCACCCACCCACCTTATTAGCTTAGACAAACAGTATTCAAGAACCACCTGCGGCCAGTGGGAGAAATTTGGGAGAAACATTTAAGAAGAGGCTATGCTCAGAGCAAGAGCTTTCTGACAGCAGCACTAACTCTCATTTTCCTTCCTTGTCTAGACTGTATGACATAAACAGAGAAAGCAGAAGGGTCTCCAAGGGAATTTTCCACTTCATTTAGCTCTGAGGAATGTATCTTCTCAGTTATTTAGGACAGTGCTGTAATGATCTTAACTGTATAGCTCCGTACCAGCCTCTGGGTGTGTCAGATGTATGAAAGCTCTTGTGCCATCCAAGCCTGTGATTCCAGCTCTTCAGACAGCACATGGACTGATGTTGGCTGGATGTGTGGTTAAGAAGATGCTTTCAGAAGCTGATCTATACAGAAAGAAATTAGTTGGGGGGGGGGCTGAGTAGATGATGCAGCAAGACAAATATACACCAGCAGGGGGAATGGGATCTTGTGTCTATGATCCAGTGTGTTGAGTGAGCATTTAGTTGCCCCAAAATATAGCTCAGACACATTCAGTGATCATGTTTCCCATGCAGGACACTGAAATGTGACTTCTAAGTTCTCAATATAACTTAGGCTAGACTTTATATCTGCTTCACATTGTATGCAGCTGTCTGCAGGTGGGCTGTTGTCTTCACATGAAGGAAGCATGGCAGTATTTCCACCAGGCTCAGTTCCTGCTGCGTGTCTAGGACCCATGGTTTCTCTAGCTAGGATTTATGTATCACATCTCCATCTGTCACTGAGGAAGTGCTCAGGAGTGCGACTAAGTTGGCATTGGGATATGCTGGCACCAGGCATTAGGTCTCTTAAATTTATATTGTTGCAGCTCAAGTATAATCAGGACTGGAACTTCTTCCTAACCAAAGACCTCGAGAGTGAACCTGTGTTTATTAGCCTGAATGTGATCCAAAATATGCAAAAAACTGCAGCCAAATCAACACTTTTTTTCCCCCTTAGTTTTGAAGCGTCAGGATTTTCTTATCTTGTTTAACTTGAGTTACCTGTCTTCATAAATTAGTATTCCTTTGCTCTTCCCTTCACCTGCCCAAGTCAACCATAGCTAGGTGCATGCATGTATCATGGGAATGTTTGCCTCTTGTTGTACTCTCTGCTGGGAAAGAGGAGAGAGCGTGGATGATAGGCATGTCTCCCACAGACTGCTAATGCATTAAGCTGAAGTGGTCACTTCTCCAGAGGAAATGAAATGGACATTTATGTGCCTTTCTCTTGGGAAGCTCCGTGCTATTTGCCCCCCCCCCCCTCCAAGCTGCACACTTTTATGCAGCCTTGAGAGGGTTCTCCCAGCCCTGCAGAATCTGTACTAATCCTTCAGGCAGGTGCAAGCATTCCCTGTTGTCTTTTTCTATCCCTGAAATTGCCACGTGTCATTTCTCTTTTATAGCTCCCTTAAGCAGCAACATTTTCACTGGTGTGCTGCACTGTAGGATTGCTTTTATTCCTTTGAATGCACATGAAATTTAATTCACTTGGAGCTATGAGTGTTTTCATTCTTCCCCAAGATGAGAAAGATGGCTTCACCTCTGCAGCCAGTGCCCCTGCCCAGCATCATAGGGAGGGATGAACTGCTGGATTGTGAGGCAGTGAAATTCAGAGAAGAGAAGCAGATGCTGAAGCTGGGGAAATCATTTCCCTGTGTCTTGTGAGATGCCCAAGTATTTTGCTTCCATGTGGCTTGAGAACTTGTGTTTTGGGTATGTTTGCACTAACATCATGGCCCCTGAGGAGTGGTATGGCTTACATTTTCAAGTCAGTAGAGGAGTGATGGGTGTCTTGGAGAAATGTGAGGTTGTCTGAAAGACCATTTGCTGTGCATGACCCAATAGAAAGCCTTTGAAATCATGTTTGCATTTTCTTATATGTGTTTGCTATACTGCTGCTTATTCTGCTGTACTGTTGGCTGCAAAACCTACAGTCTGTGTTGAATGTTCACAAAGTGAAGTGCCAAAATAAGCACTGCCAAGATCAAGACAGTGGCTTAAATTGCACAAGATTCAAAGAAAACCAAGAACTGCTGAGATCTTCTGCTTTGCTGTCTGTTCTCTGAGTCTTGGGACACACGTTTCTTAACTTTCCTCCACACCCTGCATGCCTAGGGATTTAGAAGGGTGGTGTGGTTTAGTCCTACATCTCCACTGCTTGCCTCTTACCAAAAGGGCATTTAAGACCAGCAGCATTTTGTACTGCTCTTGTAGCTGGCTAGATAAACTATGGACACTCTGATCCCAGCTCTCATATTTATTCTTACTTGATGCACCAGCAGCTTTTGCCCGCAGCACCTCTGTAGTTGGATTCATTTCCTTTTGGGGATGTACAAGCACCTGGAAAGTGTCTGCTTTCTCTGGTTCCTCTTTAAACTTCAGACAGGCCTGTAAAGAGAAATAACTTATTCCACAGTGTACCACATGGTTGAGTGCTTAACTGCTCTGCCAGTAGCAGAGCTAACAAGAGCAACATCCAGCAGTGTTTACACAGTGTCCCCTTCACTGGGGGGTCTTGGCTGGGGAGATGGGAGCTTGTGCTGACAACTCATGTGCTTCTGGTCCCCAGCAAGACCTGTGTAGGCTGCTGTGCTCCCTCTGCCTCCTCTCTGCTGGATGAGACCTGGTATCCACCTCTCTCCAGACCTCTTGTCCTGTGTTCTGCCCTCCTAAGGCACACGGCTGCTGGGTCATGTAGCTCTGGAAATGGCAAATTCTCCTCCCCAATTCCCTGGAACTGCTGTCTGGGATGTCATATAAGGTCTTTTATCCTAATCAGAGTTTCTGCAAATGTGTGTTTAAAGCATGTTTTGTATTGTTCACAGCACTTTGAGGATGGTTAAATGGGTTAAATTGTACCTTTCTCAAGCAGCAGTTGCTGTACCTCACTCTCATTGAACTTGTAACCTCTGGCCCACTGTTAGCTCTTCATAAATGACATCTATGCAGTGGGGCACAGCTTCTTTTCCCACATGCCAGGTTGGGTTGTGTACCCTGACTGTGTCACACCTCTGCTGTGGTGAGAGCTGAACACTCTTCAGTGGCTGTGAAATCAGCCTGCGTGTGTCTCCATTTTGGTATTGGTGCTTGCATTTGGCAGGTCTCTATTTAAAGCAAATAGTCTTAAGGAGTGGAGAAGCAAGGAAGAGTGGAAGAAAGACCCAAGACATGTAGAAATTGTGTGCTCTCAACAGAGAGCTTTTCCTAAACAAAAAGAAATTGTTAGTTACATCAAACGGAATACTAAAATCCAGTGCTAAGGAAATCCAAGCTTCTCCTCATCCTGGAAGAACACATAAAATGTACATCCAAATTTAACTGTACACATTAAAAAGTGGTCTGGAAAAGTGTGCATTTTAAATCACTCCTCTTCAGTGAGTAACTCAGTCATCAAATCAGCTCTTCATTAAACAGAGTAAATTACTCTTTGAGGACTGTGGAGTGTGTTCATATTTCACAGTTCCAGTGCAGCTATTCCACTATTACATAGTTATTAAGTCCTCTTGGGCATCCTGCAACGGTCCTGGTTCCAGCAAATCTTTCCGACTGTTGTATTCTTCCTGCGCTAAACTGATTATTTTTCCATTGGAGGAGTTGGTTGTTCTTAATATATACATTTGCTGTAAAATAAGAGGCCACTCTTCAAATGTTATTTGTCATGTTTACTGTAGAGTTGACTGCAATATGCAATATTTTGGCTGAAACTTCTTTTTGGGAAAAAGTGCAGAACAGCTGGAGCTGGAGGAATGTTAGTGTTTCCTTGTCTCTAAAAAAAAGACAGAAATAAGAGAAATTGAG
Source organism: Thryothorus ludovicianus (assembly GCA_013397245.1). NCBI lineage: Eukaryota > Metazoa > Chordata > Aves > Passeriformes > Certhiidae > Thryothorus > Thryothorus ludovicianus. Next base: position 1,157,683 of record VZTB01004206.1, read on the forward strand.
CAGTCAATGTAATTTGTTTTGGTATTCTGTTATGAAGTGCTTAATCTCTTCTTTCAGAATGGTGTCCTTGGAAGGGTGTACAGAAGGATTTAGCTGGTACCAGGGAAAAACTACTGCACGTGCCTAAAAATTCCTGCAATGGAAAGCAGCAAATCTAACTGGCAAAACATGCTGCCATGGCTGGAAGCTTGGGTTACCCAGAGACCAGCCCAAGCCCTGCCACCTGCCTGGCCAGCCCTCTCAGAGCCCCTGGATGCTCCTGCTGCTGAGGGAGGCGAGTGTGGGAGCAGCACCCAGTTCCCTGTTTTAAAAATGAGTTGAATGCTTTTTCCATGCTGTGCTAAAGAACTGTCCAAGATAAGACCCTACTCTCTTCTACCTGAAATTTTCCAAACAAGAAGTAATGACTGATGTCTTGTGAATTGCCCAGTTGCCCAAAGCTGAATGTATGCAGAAGCAAAATTGCTGTCTTTACAAAGAAACAAAGCCAAAAGAAAATTAAAGTAACCAGAGAAGCTCTTCTCTGATAGCACAGCAACAATATTGAAAACCTAGAAAATCTAAACCTTAAGCAGCAATATTAGCAAGCCAAATTTCCATGTTAGAATTGTACAGTGATGTATTATTTTGTTTGCGATGTGGTGATTGCTCTGCCAGGGCACTGAGTTCCTTTTCTTCACTCTCAATGGCTACTATAAGTCAGGCCAGTCCTCCGAAAGCCTGACTACTTAATGCTTAAATGGGACTGAATGCTCAGTGGGAACTGTACATGTTTTCATGAAAGCCCTTCCCATCAGGTCAGAGCTGCTGGGTTTTAGTTGCTGAGCACAAATTTATTGCCACAAGATGTCTCAGACCGTATGTGCTCCTCATCTCCTCCTAGCAAGTCAGTCCCCAGTGCAGGATGTGCCATGCCCCTTGGAAGTGTGGATTGCTGAGGGCCAGACACCTCTACAAACACACTTTCTTTCCTCTGCAAAAACAGCTGTTTAAATTACCCTCAGGGAAGGATGATGAGTGGTATGAGACATTGTGGGATTCTGGTTGTGTTTCGTATCACATGCGGGTCAGGCTGGAAACCTGCAGCTGATGATGTGACGTAGGATTGGGAATGAGCGTGAAATCGTGGAGGGATGGAAACAGATTTCAAACCACTGCTTAAGTGAAATTAAAAGAGAAATGGCTTTGAACTGGCTTAAGTTTCCTTGTGGTGGTGACAAACCAGCTGTCTCATGTTATGCTAGCCCAGAGTAGTCACAGGCAGTGTGGTGTGGGCACAGCTGTGCCTGCACAGTGGCACAGTGGGAATGTCTGGGAGAGGACGGTGTCCACACTCCCACTGGGAGTGGAGGGAAGGAACCATCCACGTGTGTGTCAACAGAGGGAAGGGAGAAGGAAACACAAGAAGAAACAAGATTTTTTTTTCTAGCACCAACAGGGAGAGAAGAAGGATTCAGTCCAGTGGAGAGAACTGAAGTGAGAGCTCAGATAACAGATGAACCTCAGGGTCTGGTGGGTGTAAGCACCAGAGTATCTGATGAGTTAGTATGGAAGTTTCTGAAAGAAGGGCTGTGTTTGAAGAAAGGTGAATTATTTTTTAGCACATGCCTACCATTCTACCTGTTGCTTTTCTTTGGGAGAAGCAAGATTTGTCTTAGGACTGGGCCTTTACAGAACAATCTGCTAGTAATTAGTAAGGGTGGCAGAAACAGACCCTATGAATCCAAACATAAGAGTCTCATAAAATTAGACATGGAGTTTGCAAGATTTTTGGCAATATGAAATGAACCATTTGGCTTTTTCAGCAGTTGAACCTTTTGCAAGTATATTTTTTCTCTGCTTGTGCTCTACAAATATATTTTTAAAACTCCAAACTTTTGTTATGCTTGCAGGTAGTCCCTATAAAAACCAAGAAGGAAAACAGTGAAACTTCAAAATATCTGTAGGAGCTTTTGAGTAATTTCAGGCCTCTTTTTATGGAAGGAAATCACTGTGTTTCAGGAAGCTTTGCTGCTTCAGCAAAATGTTTGTGCTACTGAATGGTAGTAGAAGGCCAACCTACAAAACAGTAGCAAGTTGCTTAAGCTACTTGTAGAATAATGCAAATTTCTTCTTGCTCTTAGCAGCCAGCCTTGGTTTGAGGGATCAAAGCTCAGACCTTGTCTCTGCTGTTGCTGCAGGGCTGCTTCTCCAGCACTGGCCACACAGAACACCCAGATTCAGGCTGCCCATGACTCAGTAGGGTAACCTGTTCTTGCCATGCAGATCTAGTCAAAGCCCTGTGACACTGCCACAGAAGTAAGGGTTGGTTTTCATCAGAAGCTCATGTTTGAAGAGAAGGGGAATTATTGTTCATCACCACATCATTATAGGTCACCAGCATTGGTGATGGGTGGGTGGGAGCTCACAAGCAAAATGGGCAATGCTGGGTGGGTGTTCTGGTATTAGAAAGTTTCATTCCTCTGAAATGCACCAGTGCCAGCTTGGTGTCACAGGTCACCTAGCAGCACTCAGAGAGTGGGCTCCATAAATACACCCTTCCACTGCATCCTTCCTTCCAAATCTCCCACTTTGGGTGTTCAAACACCAAACATGAATAGCATAAAAAGTCCTATGTACTATTGTCCAATTGCTATGTACCTGTTGGTACATAGCTCTAGCAGGCTGCTAGCTATGGCATGTTAAAGACTCTGGAGGTCCTTCCTGAGACTTGCTCTCCTGAAAGTTGTTCTTTGGAAAAGAAATTAAATAAGAAAGTCACTTATCCATTTATCCTCATTATCAGTAATGAGGATCTGTGCCTATCTGAGCCAAACCTAATTCAGAGCTCCTAAGAATAGTGATCACAGTATTCTGTCCATCACGCTGGCATGCACTTTATCTAGGATCCAGGAGTTTTGCACTTTGGGAGCCTTGGAGGGTGGGCCACCAGCTTCCCTTTTAGAGTACAAAGCTATGTGTGAATGTTTTGAAAGAAATTTTGCAATAAATAAAGTGGAATAAAGTTAGTTAGAATAATCAGAGCAGGTATTACTTCAAGACTTCAATTGTGAACCGTTTTATATTAAAGATAGATAAATAATATTTTAGTGGTTTTTATATGCATTTTCCATTAAGAGGAAGCAGCAAAGGCTGTGTTATTTTAAGATTTGTGTTTTCCAGTCTCTGTAAAGAAACTTAATCTCTGAGAGCTGCTAATGAAAGAACAGAGACTAATATTGAGTTTTGTTCCTAGTGAACCTGCACCTTGGGAAACTAATTCTTCTGATTTATAAAAGGCTTTGAAGTGTGAAATAAAATGAAGAGTTTTAAATTTTATTTTCTTTCAATGCATGATGAAGCTTGAATTCCTACTCTCTGACTTTGTGAGTCTGAGGCATTTTTGGCAGTTTTAAATGGAAAGTTGAACATGCACTTCAACTAGACATGGAATGGAAAGACTTTACATAAACATATGAATCTCCAGTAGATTAAAAAATCTGTGCTATTTCACTGGCTAAGGGAGCAAGTTTATATATATTTAGGTAGTTTTGGAGAGAGGTGTAAACCAACCACACTAAATGGAAGTAGAATGCTTGAGGATGATTTGGTGAAGTCTGTGATTTGCATAAAGGAATGAAATAAAAGCAGAGCCACAGCATCCAGATTGCCAACGCTTTGGATTCAAACCCAATCTTAATTTCAGAAGTATCTTTCTGATAATCTTTTTCCTTTTTTAATTTTTATTCTTTTTTTTTTAATACATGAAAATCAGTTTTCTGAAATTTTCAGGATCCTAGATTTCTGATAACAATTGAAGCCATGAGATTTTTTTACTAGTTGTGACTTGGTTAGCACACTTGTCGCTGTGTCCACAAATGACTGATGTAGTCCATTTGCTGAGTGTTAAGGTGGCTGAGATTAACAGGTTTTTCAGAGGATGTGAAGGTGACTGAGAGTTGTCACTTTCTTCCCACAGCCTGTCACAAATCAATACAGAGTAGGCTGTAGGAAGGAAATTGGGTGTTTGGATAGAAGTATTTAATTAAAAATAAGATTCTCAGATAAAGTGAATAATATGAACAAAGCATGCAAAGCTTTGTGCTTTATGGATGTTGGTAAGCACTGCCTGATGAGGTTGGAGTGAAAGCTGGTGTAGAAAGAGAGCTGTGTTTCCTGCTGTGACTTCCCATGAGTCTAGTCCATATCTTCCATCAGGAGAATTACATGCAATGTTTTCTTCTGCCTTGGAACGAGCAGGGTCTCATTCTTCACTTGAGTGCTTCTGTAACATGCCACAGGTTTTAATAGATTGCATGGATCATGAAAGGAGAGCAATGGAGTGAAAATTTAGGTTTATAAGAAATGATCCAGGTGCACAGCATAAAGATGCTGCCACGGTTTAGTTAGCCTCCTAATGAGCAGGGCAATTTTAATGGGTGTGTTTTCCTTACTGAAGATCTATGGCCACAGCTGTGGGGGCCAGGACAGAGGTTGACTCACAGCAGTGCATGCTCTGGCTCTGACTTGTGTCCCCTGCCACCCCACTTCAAAGCTACCTCAGGCTGCGGGCACAGGGGGAGGCAGCAGTGGTGGGGGGGATGCCTGACAGCCTAGAAACAATACTCTGTCTGTTTTCACTACCTTGCCTGTGGGCATTGTTTGAGGTCCAGCTAGAGGGAAATAAGCTGCCTCATCTGCAAGGCTGCGTGGGGGTGACAGTAAATGTGGGTGAGCCGCAGTGCAGTAACTCACACACCCAGGACCCATGTCCAGTCTGAGCAGAGCAGTGTTGTGCCTGCTCCATGCTGGTATCAGCTGGAGAGAAGGGCATTTGTGGGCTTTTAATCCTGTCATCCTTCCTGTCTAGCCATACCTGTGTGGGCATCAGCTGGTTGGAGATTCACCTTCAACTTAAAGAAAGCTCTGCATATATGTAGAAATGAAACATATCTTCAGTAGCAGCTTCAGAGAATGTGAGAAAGCCACGGAGACTAAGTCAGTCTGAGCAAATATTCTGTCTTATTCCAGGTTTTCATGAAACCACCATAAACTTCAGTTAAATGGAGCAGTACTAGCAGCTGATGTTATTTCCTTGTACTGCCATGGTGGATTTTACCATGTGCATTTGTACCAGCAGTCAATTCTTTGTCATAGAAACACATGTAGAGAGTGTGTCTCAGAGGTGGCAGCTCTCAGTGTGGGAGTCAGTATACTTTACAAGAGGGATAATGTCCATCTTGGTGCAAGCTTCTTGCTTGTTGCTTTGCAACACCTTCTGCTGTTGTTGTGGACAAAAATGTCAGGTTGTTAGAGGATGATAAGAGTGTTGCTGTTCATCATGGGTTGTGCAGCCCAAATACTGCCTGGGTTTCAAGCGGCACTTAGAGTATCCCCACACCTCTGACAGCCTTTGAAATGTTGGAGGGACAAGCAGTAGACTGAGGTAGTGTTGAGCAAAGGGGAGCCCTGCTCTCCAGGGGCTTGCACAGAGAGCCTGTTGAAACCCATGAATTTGCTCCAGGCCCCAGTGACAGATGGATGCATCTTGGGTCTGCCCTCAGGAGCCATGGAGTTGCTCAGGAGTATCCTGCTGCCTTTGGCATCTCTCAGGGAGCTCTTCTCCTACCTTCTCCTGCAGTCAGAGAGAGCAACAGGAACTGTGCTTAAAACCCACTTCTCCCCACTGAGGAGAGTGTTACCACTTGTGATTCCAGTGGGCTTCTTTACCACTGATTAGGCTGCGTTTCCAGGGCTAGTGCTGTTAAAGGCCCCAGGCTTTGTAGAGGTGCCTGTGAGAAGAGTGTGAGGATGGTGCATGTGTGCAGGTGGAAGTCAGGGATGTCCCAGGGAAGATGTGGCTTCCAAGTATTCAGGACCATGTTGTGGATTTCTCTTCTGTGCTGTACATGTCTCTTAAATGGACAGTGTGTTTTCAATACTTTCTTTGACAACAAAAATATACATTGAAAAGTAGTAAGAGTCAGGTGTGCCTGATTTTAAAGAGGAAACTAATCAAAATTGTAGGTTGTTAGCTTTGTGGCAATGGTATGTTTGCTTTTAACTTCCCTGACATGGTTTTAGTGTAGTATGTGCTTCATCTTAGACTGTTAGAAACAAGGAAGTTACTACAGTTTATAATAAAGAACATGAATATGAAAACAAGAACAAAGTGTAGGTGAAAACAATGTGGTGACTACAATAATGAACATGCTGTGGAAAGACACAGACTTTGAAGGGGTATGTTTTATTCCTTGAAATGTTTTGCCATGGCATGAGTTGCTTGGTGTATGTTCATGTTCTAATTTTCTCAGGCAGGTTTCCTTCCTGTCACTGAACTTCTGACTAGGACTAGAGGACAGCCTGTACAAGGATTATCTAGAGGAAAATGAGCTTGATTCTAACTTTATTCTATGCCTTTGTCATGTTTGTGATTGCAGTTAGATTAAATTCAGACCGCACCTTTTAAAACAGCCTCAGGCTCTGATTTATCTCAGAACAGGGCTTAAGATGTTTTAAATAGATATTTGTGTTATTTCTACAATTGAATGTCCAAGTGAAGCCAAGAAATGTGAGTTTCTTGCACACTAGGAGGAACCTGCATGTCACAGGAGCTGCCAGTTGAAATAGCCAGGAGTCTGGTGAGGCAGTGTGGTGTCAGCACTGGGAAACCTCAGGTGCATTTCAGTGGAGAGCACTAATATTCCCTTTATCCTGCAGATGAGGAGTTGAAGGGATGTATATGGAATCATTTGGGATCAACGGCTTTATCAGATCCATTAACACCTCAGGCTGTTCCTCCTTGTTGATGGAAAAGAAATAGATGAGCTTTGCTATAAACTTGTTTTTCTGTTAAATCAGTGAGTCCCCCCTTCTTGCAAATCAAATTTCCAGTGACAAGCCTGATAAAGTAGAGCTTTCCACTGAAGCCAGGGAGCTTTGGGTCAAACTGGAGTAACACAGGCAACCAGTCCCTCCTTACAGTCTTCCATTTTTAAGTTTAGAAAAAGTTAGACTTGAATTCAGTAAACAAAGATTGAAAGCATACCTGTACTAACATTTGAAACTTAGTCAAATACCGTGAATCTGATTTTTATTTGTTATCGAAAACTTAAAGTCTGTAAGCCTTATCCTGCTGATAATACTGTCTAAGCCTCTGACTCTTTTCTGGACTCTCAAGGAACAGCCAGAGTCAGAATTATGACTCTGTCCTGAAAAGCAAGAAAACCCCTTATGTTGTCAGTCATTTTGGCAGTGTCTCTGGCTGATATGGCTAAGCCATGTTAAAAAGAACAATCCACCAGAAACAAAATTATTTTCACCAGATGAAGAACTTCTAAGACTTCAAATGTAAGCAAGCTAATATTATCAGGACTTTGAAAGATGCATTGACTAGAATCCCCCCAAAAAATAGACTAATACAAATGTAAGTATTAGACAGCCAGGTGGAGGAAATGTATCTAGACAAAGGGATAATTTGAGTGGCAGGTTTAAAAGCCACCTTGCAGTCCTGGTTTTGGAGTAGCTGGTTTTAAGAACACTTTGGAAGTGGATCTGCCAAATGTTCAAATTTTTCTGTATTTTACTTATTAGGGAATTGGGAATAATTAAAGTTTTTATGACATACAAAGTACATTCTTCATAAATGCTGCTCCCTTTTCTGTTAGCTATTGAGGGTTTTATTTTAGAAGGGTCACACCCCTACACACTGTGCCTGATTTACAGAGTATGTTATATCCATCCATATCCATCTCGCTGCCTGATGTTTGGAAGCCTGCTGCTGGAATAGGTTTCGTGTTTTGCTCTCCCAGAAATGGCTGCTGAGTTGAGCAGTGGGCTGTATTTCTCCAGGAATGGAAACAGTGGCCTGATGTAAACCATGTGTTTTGGAGCCCAGGCCATGCACATTAATGTGGGTGGCAACAAGGAGCCCCCAGGGCTAGAGCAGTGCAGCCAGGAAAGCTTGAAAGCCACCTGCTCAGTTCTTCTCCACTGTTAGGGGTTTCTGTCCTCTCATTGGACTTGAACGAGCAATGACTTGATGCCTCTACCTCTGGAGCAGGAGTAGGTTTCAAAATAAGTTGGAGACAATGTGTGCTACCAAGGCTTCAGCTGGGAACTATGAACGTTTAAGCTGTGAGAGCAGTGAAGATCTTGGAATGCAGTCTTGAATCAAAGAACTCAAATGCATATGGTGAGGGGTATTTTTAAGAGCCCATGAGACTAATGTCAGTTTCCAAGTGACAATTATAAGTGAAAAATATATGTTGTAGTGGCACAGCTATGTATAATAAAGTAAGGAGGCCGTTTTTATGGCATAGCTGTCCACATTCTTCTCAAGCATCTCTTGAGAAGAATGTAGAAAGAGAAAGATGGAAAATGCAGGCCTTAAAATTATAACAATGGTGTTCTAGAAGCTGTATGGCTCAGAATGGGTAGCTTTTGTTGTTGCAGCTCTGGGCCCAGTCGGAGGAACTGTTTCCATAAATTTTTGTTGCTTGGTTAATGCACGCAGCAAAGCTCAGCTTACTGAGTCTCAGTTCTCCCTTGCCAAGTGTCATGATTTTACCCCCTTGTCTTGCTGGCTGGAGACACTATCCATGTCTTTGTAGTTGTCATTTTAGAGGGAACCTCAGGTGGTCCTTAATCCATCCCTGCATTTCTCTCTGTGGTACATTGTTGGTTTTCTCTGGAAGTCTTGACTGAAAGACCCTTGCCCAGCCATATGCTGTGGATGGTTGCACTGATACAAATGACACTTTTCCATCACCTGTGGTGCCTGTTCAGGCCAACCAGTCACACTTACAAGGCAGCAGGGTTAGAGGGCAGCTCTCCTCATGGTAGCTGACAAGAGGAGGATGTCCTGCCAAGGAATGTGCACAACCACATAGCTGTAGTCCATACCTCACATGTGGTTGCAGTGACTGTGCACGTCATTGGATTCGATGATGGAGTTCCTTGTAGTGCCTATACTTGCCTAGTGAGCAACATGGTCACAGATGATGTCTTGCAGTTTAAAGGTTTTGACTGTATAAATAACATCATGATTAGGGCAAGATACCAAGGGTGCAGTCTTCAGGAAGAGCAGTCAATTATATCAGATAAGTTAATGGAAAGGAGTCCCCCAGCTCAGCATGTGAGTGAAGCCAGTAATGGTGAGAGCATCCCCGTACCTTTGTCTGCTGGTTTCACCTGCTCTGTCCCCACAAGGAACCCCTAAAACTGTTGTCACTCCAGTACTGCCTTTCCTCCAACTCAGTGAACAGGCAGGTGTTGGACAACACCTTGGATGGGTACTTGCTGACCAGGGCTATTGCTGCAGCATGCTCTGGCAGCCTTTGTGAGGTTCCTAGGGGCCTTTGCCCCCAGTGATTTTATCACTGGAGAAGCCCAGATGTGAGGCATCCAAAGCCAGGGGGTGTAGCCCAGCCTCAGTGATTTTCTTTCCAAGGTCACTGATGCAGAAGGAAGCCTGTGCATTGATGTCAATGGGAGAACGTGAAGCCTTCAATAACTCACTGTTGGTTTTTCCTAAGTCGTAATACACGTGTTAATCGTTTAGAATTACATTCCTGAGTTTGAAAAATGCCCTGGTCCACTGTGCTTAGCATTCAGAGGGCTCTTCAAAGGGAGCACTGGAAACTTCTGTTGATGCTGTCAATTTAAAGAATGTCCTCCCGATGCCAGGTAACTCCTCTACAGATGTATAATGAATCGCTTTCCTTAAGTCAGACATTACCCTTGGATACTGGTCCTCTGCCCAAAACTCCTGACCGGAGCCCAGTGAATTATGGCACAGATTCCATTGTGCTTTGCAGGAACTAAAGCGTTCCAGTCTCTGCTTTCTGTGCCAAGCAGAAGTGTGTGGAAATGTGCTAAACGATTTTTTATTCCGCAAGAAACAAAGGATTCTTATGTCGCTTGCCTCTACTGCTTTAACTGATTAACTTGTTTCCAGGAGGAGATCTGATGTTGAGTATGTAAATTAGTGGTCTTACAAGAGTTGATCAGCCCACACAGAGAAGAGTTTAACAGTACATTTTAAAATGCTAGGGGACCTACCAACCCAGTATGCCTCAGGGTGGATTTGTTTTTCCATTTCAGTCCTGCGTTCCCTGGTCATATACTTAGGCTCTTACACGTGTTAACTGCTGCAGTACTCTGAAGATCCCTGCTAGAGCTCGTATTCTGCTCTGTGCCAGGGCAGGTCTTAGGGAAATCATTGAGCCCAGAGACTTGTGCATTTAGAGCAGTCAGCACACCACTGTTCGGAGGGCCACATCAGCACTGTTTGAGCTGGCTCACCCACTGCAGGAAATATCTTTGCAGAGTGAACTCTTCTTGGGATGGCCCCAGTCCAGCCCTCATTGAAGCTGGTGGAATTGCTCACATTTTCTTAACCAAGCTTGGGTCAAACCATCAACTTAAAAAAGAAATGCAGTAACACTTAGCCAAAGTCACACCAGACATTAATTTTTGGGTGGAAAACAAGTATATTCCTGTGATACTGTGTTTGTCATCATCGTCTTTTCTTTTCTGGTGATGTGGCTTTGGGATAGATGTATGGTGACAGGTAACAGTCAGATTATGTGAAGGTGAGAAGGAAAGCAGCCACCCCTGTGTGGATTGCTGGATGAAAAAATGTGAGATGTTTTATTTCCCCCATGCTTTTCAGTTATGGTAAAATGAGATTTTTCTTTTCCTGCTAAAGAATAATCAACAAAAGTTAAAAGCCTTAAGTTACAGAAAGGATTACAGATCTTAGCTGTCTGCCTTTGCTGGTAAAGCTCTGCTTTCACCTTGTCAAATACACTCTGTTTCATAATCTATTTCAAATCAAGTGAAAAAATAAGATGGTGTATCTGAATTGCCCCAACCTTTAAAGCCAATATACAAAGTATTTTACCCACTGGAAGATGGTAAAGCACTGTGTGGAAAACAGCACCAATTGGGGCCATGAGAAGGAAATATGTGATCATTTAATGAAGTATTTTTGAAAACCATAAACTTTTTCCTGTTGAAGGTCTGGCCGTGATACAGACAGTACATGAACACTGCCACACGAGTGTGGGGCTTTACTCTCTGACTTCCCTGGTATTTTCTGTGTGGCTGGCAGTCTTTCTGCAGCATGGGACAGAATCCTGTCTTGGCTTCACAAGCTGCCCAAAAAGGGCACCTGTGGAGTTTGCTTAGGATGTGTTTGCCATGTGTGTCCTGAACTTGAGTGTCACTGCTCAAGCAGTTGCATTTAAGAGTGGCCAATACAATAGGTTTTACGAATATGAATGTTTTGAAAAGAGTCTTACCTCACAAATGGAATTAAATTTAGAACTGCCTGCTAAAGAATTGAAATATAATGTCTTTTTTTTCTGTTCATTAATTTACTATCATTTTTTGCTACAAGTACAGCTGCTATCTTCACAGAGGTAGGGCTTGGACGCTTATGGAAATGCATAGTATACAGAGTCTTGTTTCCCAAAGAAGTAGCTCAGAGGTCTAGGAACTGCATCTGGCTGAGGTACTTTTCTAGTCCTGGAAAAGTGCAGGGTGTCTGTAAACTGAGTTGCTCAGCTCTGAAATTGGATTGCAGATTGTCAGTGGTGCAAGGTTCTTACCTCAGAGGGCAATTGGTTAAGATTAGGGAACAGTTAAGGACCTCTTAAGACAGGAATCTACTTTTTGAGAAGGATGAATGAACTGAGCAGTTCAGTACTTTCTGTTTAACCTTTTGCACTGTTTTGTCTGGTAAAGCAGCAGTCGTCTCAAGTACAGGGTTCAGAATCAGTAAGTCTCGTTTGGTGCTTAGAACTTAATTTAAAATAATAATAAAAACCGTAATACCACCTTTCCCCAAAAAAATCCCTCAAAAATCCCACCAGTTTGCTGTTGCAGTGCAGATTCTGATGATTTTTGGTCAAGTTGCCCATTGCAGGATTTCATTTACCAGCTATAATTTTTGGCCTTTTCTGATGACTTTGTTATCCCCTAGCAGCTACAGTTTCTGCCTCCAAGCTGTTACTTTGGCCACGGCTGGGTCACTGTACTCAAGCTCCCAGATTTCTGCCTGAAGTGAAAAGAGAGGTTGATAGTTGTTTATAAACGATATGGATGTTTTCTACTGACTGTGCCAAATTATGTGTCATCTCTGCAGCAGAACACATTTTATATGTCTAGTTTTCCAGGCCTGAAGTTATGGCACACAAAGTGTAGAGAAGTTTTTGTTAACTATGGAAGACAAAAGGAAAAATTTGTACCTAGACTGGTGGTGGTAAATTAGAGTGCCTGATTTTTTGTGGCCTCAAATTTCATCTACCTTTTGTGCTTGTATCTTAATAGGTTTGAGTTGTTTGGTATGTTTTTCCCTGCAGTTATAGATTGATTGCTAGGGGTCAGTACTTCCCTTTTCTGGAACTATTTTGTGTTTTCCTTTGCTAGATAATTGATGAGACCTTCTGAAGAATCTGTATGACTTGGCAAGTGCAAGCTGCCTCCTTGTGTGGTTGTTCAGAGGTTGTTTAGCCCTCCACTTAGACCTTGTGCTTTGGGATTATATAATTTGTAAAATGCTTTCCTATACTACTGAGACACAAAGAAATGTTGGCAATTCTAGTGGACTTTTCATCTGTGAAAAGTCAATACCAAGGCTTTAATCAACCCTGAATTTTTGGGGCCAAATAGTGTACACAGATTCCTGCAGTTCTATGTTGAATTTCTAGACTGAAGAGAGTACAAGGGAGTGACTCTCATTTTCCAGAATATAGAAAAGCATTTTATTTGAATATAATTGCAGGTAGCTCTTTAGATTAGTTCTGAAGTTGATTACAGGTTGATTTTGACCAGAGTGGAAGTGCAGAAAGCTGTTGAATCAGTTTTGGAACAGAAGAGAAAAAATACTTGGAGATTTTTTTACAGGGTAAATAATAGGCAAATGAAGAAGACTCAACCTTAAGTTTATTCAAGTATTTGGTTGCTAATTCTTTCAAGATTGTTTAAGACTATTGTTCCTGGGGAGTTCAGTATCCCCACAGGAAGGGACTACATTGGGAGATGAATGACTTAAATGATGCATGTGAGTTATTACTTCCTCCTCCCATTCCTTCTCTGATGAATGTAGATTGTTTAGGGCAGTTCTAACTTTTTGATGTAATTTTTGGTGGTGGTGGTTATGAGGGATTTTTTTGAACATGAATGGGCCTGGCCAAGATGACAAAACTCTGGTCTTTAGGATACAATGAGTTTTTCTTGTTGCTCGCTGTCTACAGTCCCAGGGTTATCCTTCTTGTGGAAATTCAGATTTTTTTTTTCCAGGGCCAAGATGAGAGCGGGAGACCAGGACAAGGGTTTGCTGAGGTACAGGGGCTGGGACTGGAGAAGACAATGACTCTGTTGGGGCTTAAGGAGTGTGAAATGTCCTTCTAACTGGAAAATGCTGATCCTTCGGCATTATTGGTGGGACAGCTACTTGGTGGGTACTTCTATGGAGAGGTGTGAACCCAGCTTCATCTTCCCCTGTGTGACTGAGGTCAGGGCCTTCAGCCTTATCCCAGACCAGACTGATGGTTCCTGGGCTGTGGTAAGCTCCTGCTGCTGCTCTTCATTTTTTAATGAAAAGTCCCTTTCTTGTAAAGCCTGGCACAGACTTCACATGAAAGTGCTGTTTTTGATGGATCAGCAATGCCATTTTAGCCACTGATGATAACTCCTTCTTGGGTGCCTTCAGACTTACGCTGGTCAAACTTTGATGAGGAATGATAAATAGAAACTGGAACTAACTAGAATTAGGAACAATGGGTAGTAGAGTGTGGTACTACCATGAGGAAAAGAATTGAAGCCTTGGAAAGCCCTGGTTTTAAAATCTCAGCTGATCCCCTGCATTCAGCCTTAGGGTCAATACAATTCTCTTTGCCTAAAACCACATTTGTTTTAGATTGAATACTTTCCATATGGCTCTCTGGCTGGGCTGGTTCCTTTTGTATCCTTCAGCCCTTGCAACTCTCTATTTTAATTGCAGATGAAAGCTGCAGCTTTGACTGGGGAAGCAGAGCTTTTGGGCTCTGCAGTGTTCTTCCCAGAACATACAGGGCTGCTGAGAGGAAACCAGAACAGTGTCCTTCCACTGCAGCCTGGAAAACTGCAGGCACTTGAGAGACTGTGGCTGGTTGAAGGGAGATGTTATTCCCCTCAGCCAGGGCTGGGATGCCTGGGAGAAATGTTGAGATCTGGGGGTGTGGTGGCTGCCAATGGCACAGGGACTCCAATTACACCCTAAGGGAGTGGGGCTAGCCCAGTCTGCTAAACAGGAGAACAGGGTAACATCTGTCAGCAGCCAGCTGCTCTTTGATGGGAGGCTGCAAGAAAGTCACCTCTTGGTGGGAGCAAGGCAGATGTAGTGCTGTAACTCTGGGCAGCAGCTGCAGGTAGCTGTTTGGGAGGTCTGGGTTGGAAATAGATGGAAAATAGCTGGCCAGCAGGACCAGGAAAGGGATCATAGCCCTGTACTTGGAGTGGTGATATTCAACTACTTTGAGTTCTGTGTCCAGTTCTGGGACCCTCTCTACAAGAAAGACATCGAGGTGCTAGAGGAAATCCAGAGAAGGGCAATAAGACTGGGAAGGATGAGAAGCACATGTCTTATAAAGGAATGTTGTGGGAGCTGGAGTTGTTCAGCCTGGAGAAAAGGATAGAAGGTCTCAGGGGAGATCTTGTTAATCTCTACAACTGCTTGAAAGGAGGTTGTAGCGTGGAGGGAGTCAGTCTCTTCTCCCAAGCTGCATGTGACAGAACAAGAGGAAATGGTCTCAAGTTGCCCAAGAGGAGGTTTAGATTGGATACTGGGAAACTTTTTTTCACTGAAAGAGCTGTCCAGCCTTACATCAGTGTCCCTTCTTAAAAGAATGTTGCCAACTTGTCAGCAAATGTTAAAAAATTCCCAACTTGCATGAGGTGCTCAAGGAATTGAGGCATGTGCAGAACAGACATTTTAGATATGAGTCTGTTGGGGAGCAGAACCATTAGAGATGGGTTTAGGAAAAAAGAACCTGCTTTTAATAGTAAAACTGTTCCGTGCTTCATTTTACACTGAACTCTTCTCAAAAAAAAAAAAAAGTGCCAGTGTGCCTGAACTAGGAAAAGGGGGTTTAAAAAAAGGAAAAGGAAAAGATTTAAACAGGAAAGCTACAAGACATTCCCAGTTTCTGGCAGAAGTCCTTGTATTACAAGATGTTTTCACTTTCAAGGTCTTGCACCAGTCTGTCTGAAGGGCCTGGGAAAAGACACTGTTGAGTACTGTACATCCTGCTTGGAATTGTTGTTACTCCAATTCGGTTTTGTAGAAAAAATTAAAAAGCTGTAAAATTATGCCCTTAATTCTGATCTTAATAGATGTGCTTGCAGCAGACATATGTAATCTGCTGTACGTGTCACGTGCCTCACAGTAACTGTCCTGGGGTTTGTGTGTGTGTTTGCTTTTTTTGTGAAGAGAAAGACATGCCAAGGAGACCTCTGAGAGTGCGAGCCCAGTCTCCAGATGGCAAGTTATCTTTTCGGTGGAAACCACCTTATGGAGCAGGCTTCAGAGGTCCACACAGCAGATCCCAAGGTTATCCCCGTGGATACGGAGAGAGCAACCGAAGGATGAGCTATGCTCCGATGCCGCAAGAGCGACAAAACCAGGAAGCAAGAAAACTAGGTGAGTCAAATCTCCCTGATAGCACCTGGATTAGCTAGCACACTTCCTGTGGCTGCTAGGTGAGCACACATCACATGCTGTCCTGGCTATCAAAAGCCATTCTTTCTATAAATGGAAATACTTGTTGTAATTGCATCATGTATCTTAGCAGAGGGAGCGTATTACATGGAGAATAGGGTGGAAATTGTAGGAGAACTTGATGCTACGTTGAAGAGACACCATGTGCAATTTTGTCATATTAAAGAGGGAAAGGGTGGAGAGAAGAGCCACAGGTCAGATTCTGCTTGCATGTGGTGGGACTGCTCTGAAATCCATTCCTTCTTTTAAACGGAAAAGGTTACTGGAAATCCTCTGTTTTTTCCCTGCACGCACAGCCTCTGAATCAGTACATGTGGTTTCACTGCCATCAAAGAGCTCACAAGGACGGAGCCAACCTGTTTATAGGTCATCTTTAACTAAAAGGAAAGTCACAGGTATGTTTCTTTCACATCTACTGTCAATGAGTGGAGACAATTGGATACAAAGAGAGAGCTTTGTGATTTTTACACTGGAAGTCTTTTGGTGCTGGAGCTACTAGATTTTTCTCTGTGTGGCAAAGAGCTTGATGGATGTCTTTAATTCAAGCAGGATTAATGAAATAATACAACTTTTTAACATGGTTTGTTGCGTTTCTGAGTTCCTGTTTGTTTTTTTTTTTCATTAATCTCCTCTTCTCTATCTACTGACAAATGTTATGCATTGCAGTAACTGCATGAGAAGACTTGATTAAATCAAAGTCAGGACCCCCAAAATGATATGCTTTCTTTCTCTCAGATCTATAACCCTTTTTCTGAAGGGTTGATTACCAGAAGTGTCAACCTGGTCATCAGAAGTTTTCGCTTTCTTTTGGAAAGAGGTTATTACATGCTGCTGCCACGGTTAAAATGGATGAGTGAGATTCTGAGTCATCTCCATGCCAGTGTGCTTTTTTACTCCCTCACACTGTGGTGGGAATGGCATGGGAATGGCATAGTGTTTAGAAGATTTTGATGGTGATGGACACCTATGCCAGAACTGAGAGTTGTGGCTGAACTGTATTGAAATCCCATCTCACAGCTTTTCTGGAAAGGTGATGTTCACCCATTTCTCATGCTCACTTTCTTTCTTCAGGTGTTCCCATTGCAAAACTTTGTAAATAGCCCTCCCAAGCTACTTGTGGGTAGTAGATGGGTCTCTTGGCCATTTTTCTATAGTAGCTATTTGGAAAACCTGAAACTGCCTAAAAACCCTCTGCCTTAAAAACCTTTTTGGAAGAGGGGAAATGGGCCTCCCTGCTGCCTGCTGTCTGTGCAGGCAGTGCTGGGTTTTGGGCTAATGTTCCACTTGCTGAAGAGAAGGATAATCTCTCCCTGAATTTCAGTCATATATGAGTAAGATCCCTAGAGAATGAGATCATCCTCCAGCATTTGCTGGCTCCTTTCCTTTCCTGAGACATCAATATTTTTTCCAATATTACTTGTCTATAAAACTCTGTCTAGAAGGTCATGCCTTGTACGTTCTGTGCCTTTGGGAGACTTGGAAATATTTACTATTACATTAGTAAGGAAAACTATGAAATCTTTCATTGGCCAGTAGATAGACTGGACTAAAACAGCTCTGATGGACAGAGAGAAAAGGGAACCTCAAAAATCCTCAAAATATCAAATTAGTTTCACCTAATTTTAAAATTTTATAAATTATTTTGCAAAAGGTACTCTATGTCAAAACAGACACAAATCACTTCAATTATTTTTTCCTTTTTTTTCTTGTATACCATAAAAAATTAAAGCTGAATTCAAATTACTTGTTTGAAGCACTCAAAAACATAAAATATACACTAATTCTCCCTTGTGAAAAATTTTTTGAACAAGATTTTATTACTCTTTAAAATGAAACCTTATGTTAAAGTCTCAGGATTTTTTTAAGACAAAATTTCTGCTCTCCAGGTGCCTCTAACAGTGCATTTGCCACAGATGGTGAATATCAGTATGTAAATAAAACATTTGCTTTAAAACAGTTTGAGGATGAATAGAATATTGAAGGACTGTAGAATGTATTAGCACTTTAGTCTTCCAAGCACACAGCTAACAAAAGAAATTATCTTTCCATGAAATACCATCAGTAATCAATGTAATTAGTTTTCCACTCCCATCTGCATTTCTAAATCAGTTTTGCTGCGTGAATATTATAGTGTCAGTTGAAGACATTTGCTTTTTCTTATGAGAACTCCAATCTTGTTAATGGTACGCTGTTCTGTTTTGCCATTTCAGAGGAGGAAGAGGTGGAGGTGGCACAAGACATAACTGTTCGAGTTATGTCCTCTCAGTCTGTGCTTGTTACTTGGACAGACCCACTGTATGAAAAGCGGAAGGTTGCAGCAAACAGGTACTTAACCCTGGGCTTTTTTAATAGGTGCTGAAGGGGAACTGCTGCCAATGCACTGTATTTATTTAATTGCTGTTGGTTATCAGAATAATTTAGCTTGCCTCCTAGCACCCTGCTCCTCAGCATTTAGAGATCTGTTGTACTGCAGGGGTTTACATCTTTTCTGAAATGTTGCCAGCACCAGCTTGGATATTAGGCTGTTAGTGTTGGTATATCACCACAATCAGCAAATCCCCAAAGATGCATGGGGATAAAAGGAGTGGAAGACAAGGCACAGCCCACAGAGGTGATGTGTTGAGGTGTCAAAACAGACTACAGCTTCGAGATGACCATACTCTGGGTGAAGGAAGCATCACTGCAGTGGGAAAGATGCCCATCATTGCACCCCACATCCTCTCACCTTCCCGAACCCCTGTGCAGCTGAGGCTGAGCAGGCTGGGGCTCCTGTGAGTGAGAGCTTGGCTTATGGCAGCATGCTGCTGCAGTTGGAGACCAAAGCAAACAAGGAAATGGGCTGGGAACTGCCAAAGATCTGAAAGCTCTGGATTGTGTTAGTCAGCCTGGGAACACTGAAGAACTGTGCTAACTGGTGCTAAAATATCCTGAGAATCACAGCAGGATAACTAGTAATTTTTCTCTTTTTCTTTGTGGAAGCAGTTGTCTAGGCAGACAGGTGGGAATTGAGCCACTGGTGCTGCTCTGGGAGCAAGGACCTGCCATCAATCCAGCCATGCTCAATGCCATGGGGCAGTGAGATGGTGGTGTGGAACCCCCCAGGACTCCTGGCTCAGTTCAGGAAATCCTTCAGCTTTCCCCCAGGGTAGAGGGTGTTTTGAGTAAGAGTCTTGAAAGAGCAGTCCATCCTTTGGGGTGAAAGCAATCGCACTCCATTAGAGGAAGGAAAAAATACAGTGAGTTTTGTTGTTGGCACTTTGTTGTTTGCACTTTGGGGTGTTCCTCCCTAAGCCCCAGCAGGCTACTTGAGGGCAAAGCCTCCCTGTCCCACTCTGGTTCTGCTAATGCCAGGCTTCCACATGCTAACCTTTATTTTCCTGTGTTTGATGGCAGGCAGTACAATGTCCGCTATCGGGAAAAGGGGGAATCGGCAAGGTGGGATTACAAGCAGGTGTCCAACCGGCGGGCACTGGTGGAGAACCTGGTGCCAGACACTATGTACGAGTTTGCCATTCAAATCTTGGAAGGAGAAAAGGAAGGCAAATGGAGTGTGTCTGTTTACCAGCGGACCCCTGAGGCAGGTATGCATTCAAAGGGCCCTTGGGGTAACACAAGTCAAGGAGTTTGAGCTGTGGAATAGGGCTGATATGAGGGAAAGCCGAGTAAGTGATTGCCTGGGGCAGCAGAGGGTTGAGAGTATGGGAAAGGCCTCAGTGCTGCTTCCTGCATCCCTGTGGAAGTGAAGCACACCAGGGGAGCACACCGAGCTGCTTTTGTGGTGCAGGGAGAACCAGGGGAGGTGGCTTAGGTGTTTTTGTGGGATGGGTCAATGCCTTGGACCCCTGCAGCTAGGTGTGCCTCTCCCTTTGAGAAGAGCAATCTGTCTTCCATTCCTCTCTGTGGATAAGGAATTTAAATGCTTCCTCCACCATGGAGAAGCTGTCAGGCCCCTTTGGTACAGGGAAGTGGTCCATAACAACCAAATTATCATGTCATTCCAGCTAAGCCACAATAGCAGTCTTGTGCAGGCCTCCTGTTCCTAAAAATATGGAATAAAATTTCACTATGGCAGTCTGCAAGAGAGATGTGACAGAGACAAGCATGGACCTGAGCCGTGTGTACTCTTCACATTTAATTTTGAAGTAGCTGTATAGGAATGTCTGCTGTGGGGCAAGGGTGTATGCTGTGTTGATTCTTACTTGCCTCTTCTGCGTTTGGCTGTTTCCCAGCTCCTGCCAGCGCACCTGAAAATTTGGATGTTTGGCCATTAAAAGGAAAACCAACCTCTGTAGCAGCATCCTGGGATGCTCTTCCAGAGAGTGAAGGGAAAGTCAAAGGTGAGTCTTCACTGTCGGTTTCTAGTTCCCTCAAGGAGCTGGTGTTCTCAAAGGCAGCCTGCTGCCCTACAGAAAACTGGAACCTTGGCTGTGCCAGGATTCTTTCACTTGATCAAACCCAAGCAAGATTTTCACGTTTCCAGCCCAGTGTCTCCACAGTGCCACTGAGAAGCCACCCTCACTGTCTGCTTGGGATGTCACAGAGGTTCCTGGGGTATCTGCATACACATTTTACCTCCTCTTCCATTAACAGGCAGGTGAAAATGAGGCTCAAAAAGGAAGTTTCTAGGAAAAATTTTTAAGAGTTAAAGAGGAAAAAGTTGGGTAGTTGCCAAGAAAGTGAGTGGGTTTATGTTGTGTTTTATTTCTAGTTTGTCATGGAAGAAAATCCTCATTTTAAGAAGCAAATATAAATCTGATTTTAGCAGATATGCATAAATATTGTGTACTATAGTGTTATTGTACATAGTCATAATTTGCCAGCTGTCTAAGTTTTTGCATAGAATTAAAGAAAAAGAAGAAGTTCTTTCTGGGATTTTTTTTCCTGTTACCCTCTGAAAACGAGGCTGATATTTCAGCCTCCTGTTTTTCAGTGTTTAATACAATTGTGTTCTCAAATTACACAAGTTTTTGGAGGTCCCTTATCAGCACTACAGCATCTCAGGATTTGGAAAATCATTGGCCTGGAGGGAGGTGCACCGTGTCTGCAAGACCTACTTTATGTGTTCTTCAGGGCAGTGGTGGAATTCCTTCCTTTTTTCAAGCCAGTAAGAAGTCTTGCCAATAGCTTCAATGGAGCTGCAGTTGTGTCCAAAGATCATTATTTCTGTAAGAAGGGTCATGCGGGGACATTATCTTATATTTCAAGTCTGCTCCTAATTTTGACCAATCTGTAGCCCTTTGTGCAGTTTTGTCTGCATTCTTATTAGATGATTCATTCAATGCAATCATTTTAAAGATACCTAATAATTAAGGGCTGAATGCTTATACACATCTAATATATTGTTTGAGTGTGAAGTGTTACAGGAGAGGTCTTATTTTTAAACTAAATAAATGACAAGATATTTTTACTGGCTAACTAAAATCACTGAATTAGAATTTCATGGTCATTTTAATAGCATGTGGTAATCAGGAATTTTTGTTTTTTGATCCCTTTGTTTTTCAAGACGGTCCTTTTATGTATTTATATCACATATTAAAGTAATGGGAAAAAATGTTCTCCATTGTCCATTTGAGAGTTACCAGAAGCTACACTTCCATAAAAGCAACTCCTGTATAAAAAACAAAAAGGAATAGAAAAAAGATTAAAAGAAAAAAGATTCATGCCTTCTTATACCTTGATTTGTTTTTCGGTGGGGCATCAAATGTATTTGCATATAAAATACTGATGATATTTTTCCTTGATTTTGATGAACTGTGAATGGCTTGTTTCCTAACACCATGAATATGGGCTCACTTTCAGGAAAAAAAAAGCCATTATGTTCTTGAGTTTTCTCATTGTGGTACTCTGGCTCCTCAGGTATTATTATGGGTTTTTGTATCGAGAAAGAAAGCTGGCAGCCCAGGAAATTTATTACCAAAACCCTAGTTTTGACTGATACCTGTGCCTCTTAAAGAGGATTTGAAAAGAAAACAGAGCTTGCACATGTCTGAGATCTCACCTGCACTCCTTGGGAGTGTAATGGGAGGATTCCTCTTTGTGCCCAGAATTGTTACTATAGGGGTGAAATTCCTCTCAATACAGAAAGCTAAGACAGTGCTTTCAGGTGTCAGAGTAATTCAAAACTCGAAAGTGAGAGCAGAGTGAGTTTCAAAGCGGCGACCAGACCTCGCTTTGCTCTCTCTGCCGTGATGTTTGGCCCCAGCTCTGGTTAAGCACAGTGTGTCATATTTTGAGTTTGTTAGACAGACGTGTTGTTGCTACCATTTGGCAAATCTGCAGTGCTGATATTTTCTGATAGAAGCGTCTCTTCTGAATAAGAACAAATATTTAACTTAACCTACATATACGCGTGTGTCTCTCTCATGTCTTTATACTCCAGCTGTTGACTCAGCGTGCATTGCTAGTGTATTAATTTTAGTAATGCACGTTCTAATTCATCCTGCCCATACAGTCTGTCCGCTGGAAACAGGACTGTTTTCAGTTTCCTCCTTCCAACCGTCTGCCAAATCATTTCAGAATACATTCTCTCATACGCCCCGGCTCTCAAGCCATTTGGAGCAAAGTCCATCACCTACTCTGGAGCTACAACATCAGCCATAATAGACGGTCTGCAGGCCGGGGAGCGCTATGTTTTCAAAATTCGTGCAGCAAACAGGAGGGGACCAGGTCCTCAGTCAAAAGCCTTCAGTGTCGCCATCCCAGCAGGTGAGCACCAAGCCATGAACCAATACTGTAGTTCATCCATTCTGGCCTTGGTCCCAGCTGTGTTAATTCTTAATGACTCAACTCCTCCGCACTCTGTCTGACCTATGGGATTTGACTTCCTTAATATTGTTTCTGCTTGCTCTTTTCATCATTATATTGTCCAAATAAGTCTTTGTTACTCTGCAGCATGTAAAAGGACATATTTTTGGATGTTTTAGCCTCTTAAATAAATGCATGCCATAATCTATGACAAAGTTATGTGCTCTTGTTATCCAAAGACCAAAGAATGCAATGCTCTGAGTCTTTGGTCGCTCTGTTCCTGACAGCTCCAGCTCTTGAAAGTCACTTAGTGTCTTACTCAGATACTACTCCTTGTGTTTCGCTCTTGCCAAAAATTTACTGTTGTAGGGACAGAATGTTTGCTGGGTTAGCTAAAAAGGTGGGCCTCTGCCTTACATGGGATAATGCAGCACCATGCCATCAACATGACTAGATTCTGCTGGAGGTTTAGTTCCCCTGAAAGTGTGCAGCAGTCCCTAAGTTTAGATATTTTATTTTAATTGGTCTTATTTGTACCCAAGCTACAGTAACTCCACATAGGTATCTTCCTATAACCCAAAACATATTTTGGCTGGACTCCACAACCTGCTTTATACAGAAATAATTATTGACTCATATTCTCATAAGTTGCTACCTGGGTTGTTTCTGCTTTTGGTCAGATTTTGTGAATCTTCTATTGTTGCGAATAAACACTTTTCTTCTTGCCCCTAGCTGCTCATGAGGATTCAGTTGCTCAGGAAAAAAAGACAAATATTCAAGATAATTCAGAGGCTAAAAAGACATCTCCATCTCAAAGTTCTTCTGTTTCTTCAAAAGCCCAGCTGTCACCTTCTTCTAAGCAGATGTCTGTTCATTCACCTAGTGTTAGTGATAAAAAGAGTCTTCTTTCTGAATATAAGAACAAAATCTTGACTCGAGGGGCCCTAAGTAAACCTCAGTTACCTTCTAGAAAGACAGGAGACCTGGAACCTGACCTCCAATCCACTGAGGTGACAGATAATCGTGATTCCTCCCAGGAAGCTACAACGTCACCGCCAAAAGCCCAGGACCAGAGGAGGAATGTTAAACCCTTGTCCCCAGGTCGGCCAGTCCACCCTGTCCTTGCCTCAGGGAGGATGTCTGTTCAAACCCACATACCTGAGGTATCAAGCCAGATGAGCACAGAGAAACATGAGCCACCAGCACCGTTACCATCATCAGCACAACACTCTCCTGCCTCATCCGTTCCCAGATACACAGATAATGAAACCAAGCAATTGAGGCAAAGCAACAACAATGTGCCTTCTAAGACCTCTTCCCATCCTCTGCCTGCCAAAAATAATAGACTTGCGAGTAATGTGGAAGGGAAGCCTGATGCCGTGCTGGTGAAAGCGTCTTCTAAAACTTCAGAGCCTGGTCGCCAGGCCTTGCCATCAAATCGTCAGTCTGCTGTCTCTCATGGGGGTGTCTTGGGCCATCGCAGTAGGTCTGGCTCTCTAGGCCGTTCACATCAATCTGCTTCCAAACCAGCAGAGTCCCATGCTCATGATAGCCATAATGAGTTTGGCAGTGAAGAAGCAGAGGACAGAGCAGGACAGCCCAGTTCTAGGTCACAGCAAACAAGGCTATCCTCAGGCATCAATTCCCATGCATGGAAGGATTCGAAATCAGCCACGGCGGCAGTCTCATCGAGGTCTGCTGTTCCTGGTTACACTTCATCTCACTCTCGCTCCTCCACAAGTGCCAAATCCAAGGGAAAGGATGTTGATAAGAATTACAGGGAGGACTCACAAGAAGAAAACCCCTTATTTCCTTCTTTGCCCTCTTCCAGGCAGTCTTCTTCAGCAATCTATTCCAAGAGAAGAAATCCTCAGGTTGATTCTGATTCTCACCCCAGAGAGACACATGGTGAAAAATCACCCCACTCTGACTCAGAACAGCAAAGTCAAACATCTGCTCCAGAAAAGCATTCTCTTTTGCAGTCTTCTCTTTCCAAATACAAGCCTGAAGAGCAGGACAAACGAGAGGTAGAAGAAACGCTTGTTCGATCAAAACCAAGTGAGCCTTTGCCTAGAAAGACATTGTCTTCTCGTCTTCCAGTGGAGAAGGCCTCCCACTCAGAGTCTCCACAGAAGGCACAAACTAGTCCTTCCATACTGCATTCAAGGGGACGGCGCCTCCCATCTCACATCTCATCCCAAAGTAATGAAGAGCTGCAGGAAGATGACGATGAGGATGGAACAGAGGACAGTGACAGAGCAAGCAGGCGCTCTGTGTTTCTTAGAGAGGTGTCCTCTTCTAGGGGATTATCTGCATCTTTCTCTCAGGGGAGCTCAAGTTCATCTCAATCAAAGCAACAGCAGCCAGGTTCTCAGGTACCTTCCTACAAACCAAAACATACTCAGCCAGGCTCCAGTTCTGCCAGTGATACAGCAAAAGACAACCAGTATAATCAAAGGTTGTCACCCACGTCGAGACAAGCTCGTCCTTCATTATCTACTCGCTCAGGTGTTGCTACAAGAACAGTGTCCCAAACAGAGAAAAAATATGGCCTGCTGCCCTCAAAAATGTCTAACACTGAGCTTCCTCAAAAAGTTCCTTCCCCCTCTTCATCTAAATCTCACCAGTTCGTTTCTAAAGAAGAGGATGATTATTACAGTGAATATGATCAGAAAGAAATGGAAGAGAAACCCACATCTTTGGCAGCAAAACGATCCCCTTCTATTTCTAGAGGTAACAAAAACATATATGAAGACACTGCTAGCAACAAAAGAAAATCTATGGACACTCTTCTACCTCACAAAGTAAGTTCTGAAGAAGAAGAGATGGAAAAACCTTCAATATTAAAAGTGTCTTCTCCTGAATCACCCAGAAACTCTGCCATAGCATCAAAGATTACCCAGTCCTCTAACAAACATACCCCATCTAAACCAAGCTTTGTCTGGCCACGTTCTTCTGCATCTGCCACCACACACACCATTTCTCCAGAAGTTTCTTCCACTTTGTCTCCTCGCCAGCGACTGTTTAACTCCAGGCTCGGGGGCCCTTCTCAGCGGCAATTTGTCAGACCTCCTTATAGACCAGGTATCCTGCCTTTGATATACTAATGTCACTAACTGTGTTTCTCCTAAGGTCAGCAGTTAGATGTAAAGTCCTCCAGCAGGATGCAGGTTCAGTTTTTTAGTAGAATGTGTTGCTTTTTATTTTGGTGGTTGCTGGGAAGCCCAGTTCTTGAGGACATTGCCTTTTTGGTGTAATGTGATGTCCCAGACCCTTTCTCCTGTGGTCTGATCTGCACAGAATCCCGTGGTCCACAGAGACTATGGCAGAGTTAGGTGGTAATTAGAAAAATTCCTTATTGAGCTGTGACTTCACCAAATGCTCATTGAAAGCCCATTTGTACTCAGAACAGGACAATCTCTCAGGTAGATAGCTCTTCATCGTGGATTGCCTTTGTAGGTTCCATAGTACCACCTTGCCCATGCCTGGACAGTGAGGTGGTTCCTCATGATGCCCTGGCATTCCATGTTTTCTTTGATGAATATTTAAGACATTTTTCTCTTTTTTCTAAGTGACAGCTCAGGGTTGCCCATACCTGTTGAGGACTGTGCCCATCACAGCCAGGCTATCTAATACCTTTATGTCTGTCATTTACCCCAAAAGTTAGAGACTTCCTTTCTGACAGAGTATCTGCAGATCTGGTGGTAGAATAGAGGGTCCACTACACATCAAGGTATTGATAACTCATGTCACCTATGGAAAATCCCTGACAGCCTCAGTGACTTTGCTAGGTAGAAATACCTTTTCTCCGTCTAATGCATGGGCATCAAAAATAGCATTTAGTGACCTGAGTGTTTTAGTAAATACCTTCTGTGTCATCTGTAGGTAGTAATGTTTTGTTCAATGTGACCTCACTGTTACACATTGAGGACTGTGCAGCTGGGCTGTTGCATCTGATATGCTTTAGTCAAACTTAGGGTTGTATAAAGGTTCACCAGATTAAAGAGCTTTAAGATGAGAGTAGACCTTGAATGATACCATGGGGGATGAGATGTACGGCATGTAGAAAAAATAAATGATTTCTGTATGGACGTTATTCAAGGTTACTACTAGCAATGCAATTGTGAAGCTATATCCAACAAGTGTTCAGTTAATTTTTTTTTCCCAGTCTGTATTTTTTTCCCATTATTTTTTTCTGGAGGCAAGTCTCTGAGATATGGTGTGAAAATTGCTGCCCTTTCAGAGCTGGGGGACCTGCAGTTCAGAGCTACTGCTTCTCCGCTTCTGACCTGAGTGTGCTTCTGCTTAGCAGTGGTTTTTCATCTAGAAATGGAGATTCTTTTCTAGGTTAAAAAAAAATAGGTGTAGAGATAATTCCCTCTCCTTTCAGATAATGCCCTGTCCTTTCAGTTTGTCACTACAGCTTTGTATAAGGATAGGATTGAACAAGTGGTTGTGTTTAATAACGGTTTCTTCCTTCATCCCACTTCTGAAAGATCACTTACAAAGATCACAAATATTTTAATGACTGTAGCGAAGAAATGTTGCCCTGCTTTCTGAAGAAAAAAAAGAGGATAGAGAGACCAAATAAACATGATTAAGATGAACAACGAGTGTTTAACCTCTTCAGAAAAAAAACTCAGATTCTTGTGTCAGCTTCAAAAATCTAACAGTGTCACAACAGTTGCTCCAAGAAGAAATGTGGTGAAGCCTTTTTCTGTTTCTGTTCTCATTTATATTCAATACTATATTTATATTATATTATATTCTCATTTTACTTGCAATTTAAAATGGTTGCACAGCTTTCTTCAGAATAGTGTGTTTTCTTCTCTGTTTCAGGTTATAATGGCAGACCAAATCTTACAATGAAAAATGGAAATGGAAATGGAAAAGTAATCCCTGGTAATAATGGAAAACCAAGTGGACAGAAAGTAATCAATGGCCCTCAAGGAGCAAAGTGGGTAGGGTGACCTTCTCTCTAAATTCAAGATGTTTTGGCCTTTTATTGTACTTGTATTTTCATTAAGAAAAGACAGGCAAGCAGTGTCCTCAGTCAATGCAGCTGAAAAGGGAAGCTATACTTAGTGGCTTAGTTTCCATTGTTCCACTGAAATCTAATGACAGATTCTGAGGTTTGTTATTTTAACATTTTAAATGAAAAGCCTGATGGGTTGAATTTTAAACTGTAACATTACTCCTGTAAAATTTAGAGAAACACTTTCTCATCAAAGTGAGATTTGTGCTCCCCAGTGACTCAGGGACTCTTGACACAGTGGGCTTTTGTCTGCTGTGCAGTGTGAGTGGACACTGCCTGGGGTAGCTGCTGTGAAAGATGTGCTCAGCAATGCTTCTCACAGACTTACATTCCAGGTAGAAGCTCCTGGCAGGACTTCTGAAATAAAAAGTGATTCCAGAACTGTCACGATGTTTAAATGCACTTATATAGGTTTTGCCATTCTTACAGACATATTTGCAGAGGTATATACAGAGGAGCGCAGATGCCACTGATAGGAAAGCCCCACAAGCTGCATACATGCCAACACTTTGTCTTTTGAAATTCTTTACAATGAATTTTTTACCAAGGAAAACAAGGGAAGGAACTGGTGCTTCCTGCATGTTTTCCCAAGTACTGAGCAGTAGGAGGCTGTGATCAGCCTCCCTAGCATCAGCAGAGCTGCTTTCACGTGGCATGACACATCAAGACATTTATTTTATTGCCACTTCAATCTTACCATTTCCGTTAAAGGAGCATTAAAAAGTGCATTAGGTGTGTCACATTCAAGGGAGGCATTTTGGAAAGCATGTCCAAAGTCCTTCAAATGGACTCCAGAAAGTGGGCTAGAAGGTCCTTGGAATGCCATGGGTCATTTCTCTGCCTTTCGAGGGGAAGGCATTGCTGCAAGCAGGATGAACACCTTGTAAAGCAAGAGGATCAATGCCAAATCTGGGGCCTGGAGGGCTTCAGAGGCTGATCTCATCATCTATTGTCCTTCCTGCTGCAGTCTTTTCCTCAGCACCAGATGTAAGTCTGTCTTGCCAATCTGGAATTGCTGCTTCTGTCCCCTTCCCAGTTTCCTCACTGCACTTAACACCTTTTGCATTTTTCTGTGGCTCAGTGTCTGTT
The DNA here is from genome assembly GCA_013397245.1 of Thryothorus ludovicianus. Classification (NCBI taxonomy): domain Eukaryota; kingdom Metazoa; phylum Chordata; class Aves; order Passeriformes; family Certhiidae; genus Thryothorus; species Thryothorus ludovicianus. The sequence goes on from VZTB01004206.1 coordinate 1,186,296, forward strand.
ACCTCAGGTTAAAATAGCATACAGTTCAGCTATTTTGGGTTGAAATAACAACAAGGACTGAATTTTAACTGCAGTTAGCTCTGGAATTCAGTCCAAGCTCTCAGACATATTTGCTTTATGAGACAGAGGCTTTTCTTCAGTCTCCTACCCCAATTAAAATCTTAGCTACTTTGTTTTCACTGCTGTTTCAATATAAAGTAACTAGTCTAATATTTAAGTGGTTTTTTTTAGTTAGACATAATTCCAAATCCCATCTTCAAAATGACTCTCTATCATACTGAAATCAGCATTACAGGAATCCACCTCAGGAGTTGCACAGCCCAAGAAAATCAAGGGGTCTGCTCATTTGCACACGAGAGCTACAGTAGGTGATATGAATATGGCTGTGCAGCTCTGGAGCCCAGTTCCTGGGATTCTGCTTTCAATTGCAATGATATTTCAGTGGTTACTATACACTTAGTTAGTTTTAAAAGTTCAAGTGTGTTGTAGCTATTCCTGAACATTACACCTGGTGTCTGAATTTCCCCAGGATTTCTTAGGCTGTGAAATTTCATTTTACCTCCTCTTGGGTTAACTAAACTTGAGTCTATCTATTGTTTTTAGATTGTAGACCTTGACCGAGGGCTAGTGTTAAATGCTGAAGGAAAATACCTCCAAGACTCCCAAGGCAACCCTCTCCGAGTGAAATTAGGAGGGGATGGACGTACAATTGTTGGTAAGTTATAACTTCCTTCTTACAGAAAAAAGCTCTATAGTTTTTGTACACATAATATGAATCTCTGAGCTGTTGAGTGCTTCAGGCATCCCCAGGTCCCATGCAGGCCATTTGGAGTTGTTTGTACATCAAGTCTCCACCAGACAGTCAGCACATTGCAGGACTTGGGGAGGCTTTGATCACCCTGTGGAACTCCAGAGGATGAGGCAGCAAGAATCGCTCAAGCTTATCTCACTTGTATCAACATTAGAAAAGACTGCAGAACTGAGCCGGAATAAGGATTGATGATTAGAATAAGGATTGATGATTGTTTATATCTTTGTATACATAGAAATAATTATTCCCCACTGCTAGCACTGTACCAGCCATACGGACGTGTTTATTTAATTTTTTTTATTCTAAAACTAACCACAAATGGTAAGAAACCCTGTTTGTGTTCTCTGAAGTCTTTGCTGTTTGCATGTCAGTCCATCTCTACAAGTCTCTCAAATACAAATGCAGTGTCTATTGTTAACCTGGCTATCATGAATATTTACAGTACCCAGAATTTGGCAGACAAGTTTATCTGCAGTGACAGCATCTTGCCAGCTCACCCCAGTTTTTCCTTGCTCATGTTTGACATTAAGGAGCAGAATATGGATATACATTTCATCAACAGTTATGAGAGTGACTTAGATGAAATGCTGTCATTGTCTGCACATTGTGATTCTGAAATGAAACCACCCTGGAGTGTTTATCAAAGAGCTGAAAAATGTGGACACCACTGTGATTTCTCTGAGGTTCTTCTGAATAATTTTCCAGCTTCCTTAGCCACGGCTCTTTCCTAAGTAACACCCTCCTTCTCAGTCAGTTTACTTACAGGAGGCTATATTCACTGTATCCTGTTTTGTGGCATCTACTGTGATGAAACACAGTAATGCTCAATGCTATAAGTCTGAAGCGGATTAATGGTGAGATTTTTTGGTTTTGTTCTTCTCTCTTAGACGAAAAGGGCGCTCCAATGGTGAGTCCTGATGGATTGCCTTTGTTTGGACATAGCAGATTTAGTAAACCTGTAGCAAGTGCACAAGATAAGCCAATAATAAGCCTTGGAGGAAAGCCTCTGATTGGTCTTGAAATGGTCAAGAAAACAACCACTCCCTCAACTACTACTACAACAATACCTACAACAACTACCACCACAACCACCACAACCACCACAACAACTGCTGCTACAACCACCACCACCACTCCTGAGCCAACCACGACTGACCCACCCACAGAGAAACCCGCACCAACGTGTCCTCCAGGCACCTATGGACAGTATGATGACGAAGGCAACTTGCTCCTGGGCTTTGATGGCCTGCCAGAGTGCAATGCAGAAGGTAATTTCCTTTTGTTCTGTTTGGATTTCCATGGCTGCGCCGTTTGTACAGCACAGTTACGCAGATGTGGAATGGTAGAGAATCTGCCTCTGAAGATTTTGATCCGTTTGATAAGGTAGGAGCTGAGATTAGAGCATAGGAAGGAGGGTTTGGGTGTTAAATGGATTTTCACTGGAAAATGCCAATTTTCACCAAAGCTGAGTTTTTTTGTGGAATTGTGTTGTTTTCAGCAAATTTCTTACATTGTGTTGGATCCACTTTTATCACATATGTTCACACACAGGAGTACAAGTATAGGCAGTAGCTTTGTGGTCAAAACACTTACATAAAAGTTTTTCTCATTCTATTTCAGGCCAGGATAAGTCCCAGAGGAGCTATACATTTTGTCTATTTTGTGTTCACTTATCACAATGAGTTCTGAAGAGTCTCTCTTTTGAGCCATGGTGGAAGCAGCATTTGCAAAGTGAGATTCTTGTTCTCTTGCCAGCTCTTGGAGGAATGCAGCACAGCACAGATGAAGCTGGTGAAAGGCAGCTCAGTTTCTGCACAGATAAGGCAGAGAGTTGTACACTAATTTCTTTAATATCTGAAGATACAAACCAGTGTCAGTGCATGTCATTTTCCCCTGGTGCAGTTACACAAGGTTGTGCTGCCAAACTGAAATCCAAAGTAAAAACATATAAATGCAATAGAGTCTTTGAGTATTGAGCCTGCTCCCTATCATGTTTTATGCTTTCAGCACCTGGATTTTGCATTGCCACTTAGCTGTTTATTTTGCCAAACCAGATCAGGGAGCACCATGGTAGTCCTTACCCTTCCCATCTGTAGGTAACCCTCAGTTCAGTCTACTAATGGGCAATAGCAGCACAGCCATAACTTTACCAGCATGTTGGCAGTCAGACATCTGACAACTGCAGCAGCCAGTTTTAATGGGTAATGGAGCTCCTTTACCTTTCTCCCATACACCTGTATCACTGAAGTCAGAGTAGATTTAAAAGTAGGTCACAAAACCATAGCCTAGGAAGCTGAACTATCACTTTGAAAAGGGCAGTGATATAGAATGGATGTGTGCACCCAAATATATGTATGTAAAAATCATATCATCATTAAATGTTAATATGAAGAGGTTTGCTTTCCCCTATGGAAAGTTCATAGTTCTTAATTGTGCTTACAAAAGTGTTACAAATATTGTTATATATAGTTGCTCCCATACTTTCAAAGCTGGCTAGAGGGAACCATGATTTTTGGTAGTTAGAATCCCTCCCACAGTCCCCATCTCCCTTTGTTTATCTTAAATGTCGATTACATCCTGTAATGTTTCTTCTTTTTTGGCCTGTGCTGTTTGGTATCTGGAGGACCTCTTCTGAGAATACACATTGTAAGAACAGTAGAAGTTCATGACATATATCTAGGGTTAAACTGAAAGTAAGCTCCAGAAGGTGAGCAACAAAATCCCTTGAGGTGTTATGTTTAGCAGAGTTGTGGGCTAGGGAATTTTCCTGTGATTTTCTGAACACAGAAAAAATTCTGCTTGAGTTTTTTGCCTTCTACCAGATGGACTCGCTGAATCTTTGAACTTGATAGAGGCATGAATGAAAACTAAGTGTTCAATGAGAATGGCCTTTAAGTAACTCATAAGCAGCCTGGCACCTTGACAGAATGTCTGCAAATGTCTCACAGTGGAAGACTGAAAGGACAAGATAGTACTGGATTTCTGCTTCTTACCTGGTTCTTAAGGCTTCTTACCTTATAGCTTGGGCAATATTAGTCCCTACCCGGGAATTTTGAAAGTTTCTCTAAGGAGTCTTTTTTTTTTTTAGTTTTTTTTTAAATCCTAGTGCTCTGCTTCAGGATTATGTAAACACAGCAAAACAGCCTGCCTGTTCCACAAAGGAACTTGCTAGAAAAGAAAATATCTTTGTGGTATTTATTTAATGATGGCTGCTATTGTTTAACCAGGAAAGTGTCTACTTGAATTACCAAAAAAATGCAATTTTCACTTGAGCATTTCCAAATTACATTAAATTATATTTTTATCTTGTCTTTTCCTTTAATCTGAGTCTAGAAATTACTCCACAGTATTTAGTGAAATACTTTTTCTGCCAAAGCTTGATATTTGTTGCTAAGCGCTTTACTCACAAACAGACAGGGGTTGCAAGTGCCAAAACTCAGATCCAAACGTTCTACTTTAGCTTTGGCAAATTCTTTTATCTCTGGCAAGATTTCTTCTCTATCCAGCAGAATTTGTTGTCAGCTTTTCACTAGATTCAGCAGTCTTTAATTTTCAAGGAGGAGTTGGGCCACAGAAGCTTGATTTGTCAGTGAAATCAACTAAACTTTATTCATGAACTCACAATGGAAAAAGCAGGTGGAGACTTAATCATGTGTTACATGTGATAAAATCAGGTGATGGATTTTGTAAGACAAGTAAGACAACAAGACTGTCCTTACAGATGCCAAAAGTCTGTGGCAAGTGGTCATAGGAAGATTTGGCTCCATTTGTTACAGTCAGGGTTTACTGAAGAGCTGCAGCAAACGGTGATGGAGAACAGTGAAGAACTGCAGCTGGAGTATGTACAGAAAATAATAAAAGGAGAGGTCTGTTTGACTCTTATTGTCACCATGACACAGCTAACGCTAAACATGCACAGACACTGAAACTGAGTACAAAAATAGAAAATGAAATTTGACTTTGCTGGACTGTAGATAGGCCAAAGACTTACTAGCTAATAAGCATGGATGAGTTAAAACCTACCCATGAAAGATTTAGAATTTCTGCATATCTGATCCTCTTGATTACCTGGATGTAGGCAGTTAAAGGTAAGTGCATACATTATAGATGTTGGTTGATGTTGGCCAGTGGGTAGATCTGCAGAATTCAGCAGAGTCTGCTTTGTGAGTGACTACCCTCAGAGAAGTCAAGTGAATTCCGAGGGGAACATCTCCTGAAGAGGGGCTGCAAAAGTCTACTATGAGGAAATGTCAGATTCTAATATATGAAAGTCTGACAAAAATAAACCCATTTCTTGTGTTTTAAAGCTTATTTTGGCATTAAAATCACACAGTGTATTTAAAAGAAAATTATTTTAGGAGAAAAAAAGCTGTTATTCAGTAGTCATTAGTTCTAAAAAAAATCAGCAAAATGAAAATGAATCATTCAGATTATATTTGTGAACTATTTAACATTGTCACTTGAAACTCTGCACAGTTTGCAGTTCTGGTTTAGTACAAATAGCACTGTTGCTTCTATATTGAGTGTTACAGGAACGAGACCAATGCATGTGAAATGTCCTGAGATCAAAGCTGTCTTTTTCTTGTCTTTGTTCACATGCTGGCCACTCTCCATCCCCAGCACTGAATTGGAGACTTCTGATGGTACCTGCAGTGGTTACAGCACAGTGCTTTTGCTTTGTTTGCATGGCTTTTTTATGGCTGTGCTGAACTTTGTGTGCTCCTTGGCTTTCCTGAATAACGTGGGGAAACGCATTCCTCAGAGTGTGCAGGAAAGCCTTTGGGATTCAGCAGATGAAGTACTTGATGGCTGATGTATCTGAGGCTGGATTCATGTCCCGCAGAGATAATGACATAATATGAAGGGATAGTCAGCTGGGCAAAGCATCTGCATTGGGTTTTGGGGTGATTCAGTAGAGTGCTTTTGATGTGCTCCTCATAATCATCTGTTCTTGCTATGTTTTCATTTGCATCCTGGAACAATCTCACTGAGATTTCCTGAACTGAATTTATATTGGATGAAACTAATGCAGAAGCAGTGCTTCATGATTATACCTATGTGGCTCAACCTATAATGGGCAGCCATTCCATAGGATCAGAGTAGAGCTAGTGCAGAGTAAAACCCCAAAAAATCCAACACTAATTACTTTATTCTACAAATCCATTCCTTTTGGGCTGCATTCCTTGCAGGACCATTGACATGGTCAATAAATGTCATGGCTCTGTGGGCAGTTTGTTTTTACAAAAATATTTGGGTAGAAATATTTAATTGCTTGGTTGTTAGTTGTTTTGGGTTTTTTTTTTTGGCATATAATGTTTTCACATTTGCTGCTTCTGAGACTATAAAATACTGTCAAATCCAAATGTGATCATTATTACCTACCTGCAGCCTACGTTTGCTCCAGAGCAACTGGGGCCTGGGGTAGAGCTACTGGAAGGTGATTACTCCTAATTTTGTGTAGCAGACCTGAACCCATTTCCCCCCAACAAAACTCCTGACTACTGCACTTAGTTTCTCATCTGTTATTCTCACTGTGGAGAGCGGATGTCACTGTATTATTTGGAAACCAGGAAGTTATCTTATTTCTTTACAATTCAACTGGCTAAATATTTTTATTTTAAACTTTATTCCAGAATTATTTTTTAAAATTCTTACAGCATTTTTTTCTTTCTCTGTCAATAGATACATTCTCAGGACTGGATTCAGATGTGACAGCAACTCCAGAAGCATATGTGATATATGATGATGGTATGGTTTAACAGTAGAAGTTTATTGCAAGTGGCATGTTGCTTTTTTCTGTCTTCTTTCTTTGGAACTGGGTTCAAGGAGGAGGATTGGTAAATGGGAGCTTAAGCAAGTGGTGGTGTGCTGGAAAATGGTTCTGCATCATATGTGAAGAGAAAGGGTCCAAAACCATCTGCTTCTGGACATAAAAGTCCCTTTCTATCATTCCTGCAATCTAACAGGAACCTATTGAGGAAATAAATTTCTTTTCAGTGCTGTGTCATACAGACACTGCTTCAATCCTAGATTCACTTTCTCTGGTATAACTGCTAACTCCAGCCCAGTCAAAGTCAATGGCCTCCTCTAAAATACAAAATACAAGTAACATTCAAGCCCTGAGCAACTGAAATACCTTAGTTTTAGTGAGTTTTTTCTTTAATGTGTAGTTTGGATTTAGACAATTAAGCATGCTCATGAGATCACGCCTAATTAATGAGATCACCTACATATAAAGTAACTAATCTGCTTAATTCATCTGGAATTTAAAGCAAAGAGATTTGAAATCAGATGAAAGGAAAAGAGGGAAATATTTTTTTGAGAGTTATATTCATGCCATCTTGATATTATAATCAAGGACAGACACTTTGCTGAAGAGGAAGTGTTAAGTCTTAGAGCATTTAATTGTAAGTTTGTGTAGGAAATGCAAATTCTCAATTACTGGAACTGAAATTCACTTTCTGCCATCAGTGACATCTTTTGTTCTATCCCTATTAGTCCTCAAGTTGCTGTTCCTGCCTCCACACATGGAAGTGGATAACGACAGACCTAAGTTAAACAAAAAGTTTTTTAGTAGAATTTATGGCTCTAGAATAACAAAAGTTTTTTTATTTGTGGTTGTAGTGCTGGGATCTTAAGTCTAACCAACAACAGAAAAATATTTAAAAAGAGAGTGTAGCAGCTGACTGGAAGATATTATAGACATTTGTACTTTTAATTCTGATCACTTCATACTGACACTGACATTTAGAATGTGGGGACGAGGGGATGAACTAGAAACTGCAAAAGACATACATTCCATATTCCTTACATCACCAGGGATGAAGAATATCCTCAGTGCACAAGCCTCTTGCCAGGCCTGCCCTTAGGTACAGGTCACCTGCAGAAAACATATGCTTTAGCAGTTTAAGTTCAAAACACTCAAAGACATGAGCTGAGCCTGCATGAGGTCATGGCAGGGAAGCCAAATGCTACTCTCCCTTTATTTTGTGTGCCAATCAGGCAGCACAGTAGCTTTTCAAAGAGCCCTGAATTTAATAAGGCTGAACATGATGAGATTGGTGTGGGACAGTTTGCCTTCCTTCATGGCCCTGCAGAGACCAAAACTGGAAGTATGGGACTCCACACCTCCTGTCACAGGAGGGTTTGGGAGCAGTATGGACCACCTCTAGGGCTTTAGAATTGCAAAACAGAGTTTTCTTAGAAAGCCATTCTTTTCTCTCCCTTCCCTACTTCCTTTGACATCTGAGGGATTCAATTACTGTGCCATCTTCTCTTGTGGTTTGTGAGAGGAGGTGGCAGATGCACATTCAGGATATTGCTGTACAAATACGTTTGTTAATTTTTGTTCCTGTTTACCTGGGTGAGTGAGGTCTAAATCAGCAGTGACATGAGTATTCTTGGGTTAAGACTGTTGTCCCTGCCCACCATGCAATGGTAGAAACCATTGCAAGGCTGAAGTGCGACCAACCCAGACAGAGTTCTGTAAGGAGTGGGCAGTGGCCAGGTGGGGTATGTAGCACTTCTTTGGGACTGTGGCTGGTGACAAAATTATTTTCCTTCTCATAGTTAAGCCAGAATTAAATGAAGCATGCTAACATTTTCATCTCATATTTCCTCTGAAGACTATGAGTTTTTGGAGAGCACTTTGCTGCCAACCACCACCACTGTGACCACCACCACTGCTTCTACGACGACAGAATTGGAGGTTGCTTATCCAGAGACCAGTGTTGTTGGCACTGGCCCTGTGTCAGAATATGATATTGCTGGGAAGAAACGCTTCACTGGTAAGCATGCCCTTTGGTTTATGTAGCTTACTACTTGTGGTGCAAAGGATTCTTGTTCAGCAAGGACAGCCCTTAAGCTGAGGGCATTGCACAAACAGATCCAGTAGATGTGTGTGTGGTCCTTTTGAGGACTGCCACCTTGGAAACCCAAACAGCAGTACTTTTTTCCTTGCTTCAATGCTTGCACATCTGTGCATGGGCCCACAATGATTTTGTTGAGCCATAAAAACCCCTTTGTATTCTTTCAGTATAAGTGCTCTGCTTTGTGTTCTGTATTGTGTTTGGTCTAGTTGAAGTTTGTAAAAGAACAAGAGTGCCTACATCTGTGCTCAGTTCAGCTTAACTGCATCTAACTTCACACCAGTAGTTCCAGCAGGGCAAGTCTCCACATTTTCTCAGTAGAAGGCATCTGGTGAAGGAAATCCCATTACTTGAGCCATGTCTCCTGTGTACACGAGCCATTCAAATGTGCAGGTTGGTGTAGCTGCACTGACTTCAGAGCCGCTCTGCTTCTTTGTCAGAGAAGCTGCTGGGGGCCAGAACGCAGGGATTTGGAGATTTGCATTCGAGCCTCCACCCCAGGCTGGTGACACCCCCTACAGCCTTTACATATTTCTGGCACTTGAACTGAGGTCAGGTCAGCTGCTGACTCACCTGGCATTTCAGGAAAGAGTTCAGGGGATGGAGAATCATCTTTGACATGTCTTGGCTTCCCTTCCAATATCCACAAGCTTCATGCGGCTTAGAGTGGAATTCTGCTGCTGGAGTAAAAGATTTGTCTTTATATATGCCAAAAATTTTTCCAGTGCATCTTCAGTTTCCCTGTCCAAACAATTTCATGATGTTTCTATTTGTCTCTCTCACTGACAGTGCTTTTTGATTCATTTAGCTGAAGAAGCTAAAATTAACTTCATTGCAAGATCTGGAAAAAATTCCTTTAGGGCATGAAATCCAATAAGATAAACCAAGAAACTTTGGTTTATGAACATTTCAAGGCACTAGGGAAATAATATTACCATTTCAATGAATTGTCTTATTGCAACTGAATAAACATTTCCAAAGCAAGTTTTATAGTCCTTACTTTGAATGTTACGGTGACTTTTAAGGCAATAAAAAGATGGTTTAATCTTTTCCTGAACTGAAGTGCAATTCCAGTCAGTATAAAGCTTTTAAAAATAGAAGTTACATGTTGGGAGCACATGCCTGGAAGGTAGGGACTCAGGGCTCCTGGTCCTTTAGTACCCAGGGCACCATAACAATCCCTTTAAAATGGTTAGACTTCACCTTGGAATTACTCTTCACATTTCTTTTGTTGTTTTGCTCCAGCTTCAGGATGTTTGTGTAAGAACCAGCCACTTAGACCTGTAAAGTCTTAGATGATTGAAGGCCCTGGCAGAGATCTGTTCCCACGTTTGAAAGGCAGACAATTTGGGTGACATTTTCATCCCACCTTCCAGAGCAGCTGGAGGTAGCGTGCGGAGGGGGCTGCAGTCAGGCTGCTCTCTTCTGCCTCTTGTAGCAAAGACAGTCCTTCCATCTTTGCATGATTTGATACTTGTGTAAGTTGTGAATGTGGGGTAGGTAAACCTGAATGCTGACATGCCATTCCCCCTGCTCTTCAATCAAATTGGCTGTAAGCCATGCTTTGTTGGCAGCGGTCTCTGGACTGGAAGGGGAGGAATTTTAAAATGTACCACAAAACTTGACTCTCTTTAGGAAATTGCCAGCCTGTGTGCTACTCTGGGGTACCTCAAACTGCTAACTAAATGCTGCCCTTCTCTGTTTTTTCTAGCTCCTTATGTGACCTATCTCAATAAGGATCCAGCAGCCCCCTGCTCCTTGACAGAGGCCCTGGAGCACTTCCAAGTGGAGAGCCTTGATGAAATCATTCCCAGTGACTTCAGAGAGAAAGATCAGCGTCCCCTGAAAGCCCCTCACAACATCACAGTTGTGGCAGTTGAAGGCTGTCACTCTTTCGTCATCGTGGACTGGGCCAAACCTGCTCAAGGAGACATGGTAACAGGTACTCTCCTGAGGGTTTCTCTCCTGGTGGGAGAGTGGAGAAGAGGAAGGTTTTCCTGAATGAGCATTTGTACTAGTGTCTGCACAGTCAATGTATTGCTTAAACCAGTGAATGGGTTACCTCTGTCATCTTTTTGCCTTCACTGTTTTTTATGTCAGAATTCACAACTGGGTGCCATCTTCTGATACTCCATCATTATTAGCTAATGATAGGAAATTATTATAGGCCAGGATTTTCCAGGAGACCTAGACATGGAACCACTTTCATATTCAAAGATGTTTCAACTCCTTTTAATCCTTAAAATTTACCATGACACCTAGGGATATAATTTGATAAAAATTTAAGTAGAACCTTCACAGCTATTTCTCTTTCCTGTTTACAGGCTATCTGGTTTACAGTGCATCCTATGATGACTTTTTAAAGAATAAGTGGTCAACCAGGACTGCAGGGTCTACTCACTTGCCAATTGAGAACCTGAAGCCCAACACACGGTAAGGATTTGACCCACTCCTTTTCAATTCTGTTAAGGAAATAAAACCAATTTTGAGAATTGTCAGTTGTTTTTCTTGGTCTTAGTACAAATGTTTACATCTGATTTGGATATTACTCATTCTTTTGGACAGCAAATTGTTCTATGAACTGCACAACAACCACATGATATTTTTACCATACTAACCCTGAAGCAGATGTCAGTGTGTACATTTATATGTGCTTGTGTGTATGAAAACACGTATCAGTAACAATGAAAATTTTGTTTTAAAATGCATTTTCTAGTCTTTTGCATAACTGAATCAAATGCTGGGGGGAAGTACACTAAAATAAACTAAAACATACCTGTGATGTGACTTGATGTTATGTGGGCCATTCCAACATATGTGTGGCCAAGATTTGATGCCTAAAGGCTGCTGGGGAAGTGCTGCCCATTGGGTTTTTTTGCTTTCTGTTCACATAAATAGTGCTGGAAGAGATGGCTTGGTGGTATAAAGTGAGGCTGTGGCAATTGCTCAGAAATCAGTTTGGCAGGAGGTTTAGGTCTTTATCTTACAAAAAATCTGTCTGAAATGTCAGAACAAGAATGTATGCTTCACATGATACTGGAATAATTTGTGGCGACTGGGGAGAAAGTAAACAACTACTGAGGGACCACATTCAAATTACTCCTTTAGAGAGATAGATGTTCAGTGTCTCACATACTTGTCTCTCCAATTCTGAGCCTGAAATTCTTTTGGTGCTCTCTTGGGCTAGGCCCTTCACATGCTGCTGTCTGCAGTCTCTTAGGCGCTGGTAGAAGGTGCTGCTCACACAGTGCAGAGATGCACTGGGATTGTGGGCTGCAATTAGCATGCCTTACTTGATGGTGAGCTACAGGTCTGAGAGTTGGACAGGCACACAGGGTTTATGCTAGGACAATACAGAAGAAAGAAACAGTGTCAGCCAAGTATCTTTTCTTTCCGGCAATTCATAGGCAAAGGGAAAATTCTGAGCATTAAAAGTTGATTGAGAACCTCAACCTAGAAAACAGAATTGCTTGAGCATGGCCTTCATTGAAAACCTTAATAGACAAAATGATAAAATAAGATAAATAAATTACAAAAAAACAGTGCTGTTTAGCCAATTGAGTGTCAAGTATGATGAGGTGTATTTTTATGACCACACTATGACACTTCTTCAGACTTCAGCATAGACTCACACAGGTTTGCCCCTGCAGCTGCTCCTGCTGTCTGGGAAACATCCGAGCACTAAGAAATCACAGTATGTGCAAAAGAAGGGGATGTGCTCCCCTCTCTCCTCCACAGAGACTTCCCTCCAACCAAAGAATTCTGAGGACATGACATCTCCTTGGGAGAGCCAGAACCTGAGCCACTTCAGCAGCAGTTCCTGATGCAGTTGCACAAGGGCCATGTTCACCAGAGGACACCTGCTATGTCAAAGAACTGGAAAATTAACAGAGGAATGCTAATTATGGAGAAGCAGGATTAGCACATTCAAAGCATCCAGAGAGTTAAAAGTACAGAAAGAAGATGTTACAGGAAAACATGGTCCATCTTATCCTCTCCTGTTCCGTCTACTGTCAATCACATACTTCATGAGGCATTTTCTTACTTATCCAAGAGCTGAGAAAAGGCCACTTATTCAGAAGATTGGTAATCCAGACCTTAGTGACAGTCTTTAGGGCTGGTTCATGGTGTGTTAAAGCAAAATTACTTCACAGTAGAGAGCTTCAGTGGTATACTCTGCATCAGCTAGCGGTCTCCTTACAAAACCTTGTTGTTTATACAGGGTGTTATATGGCACAGCTCTCTGTGGGTTACACCTGTTACAACAAGGTGGAAGAAGTTTGAGGTGTCCTGTTCCTAGATAGTGATGGAAGCAGTTGCAGATCATTCTGCCTTTGTACATCTACATTCTTGTGACTTCAGGGCTCCCTTTCCCTCAACAACTCTCCTCTTGCTGCTAGATCCTCTTTCTGCCTCTACATCCCAGACTCCTCTGTATGCCCATCCCTTTTCCCCTTCACCAGTATTCATTCCTCCACTCTCACTTTGTCTCCCATGCAGGCCAGGGGGGCATTGCCTTTACACCCCAGCTTCTCCTGACTGCAGCCCTCTGTTTCTTGTTTTTGTGCCATTTCTGCCTTCCAGCTGAAGCTCCTCACCTCTTCAGTCTTTCAGTCAAATCTCCCTCTCCTGATACCCTAAGGACAATGTTGAAGGCCAGAGATAACTCCCTACTTCTCTTACCCAACACCTAAAGGGCTCCAGAACACCAGAAGGAATGGTTGCAGTGACAGATCACAAGAAATTCTGCAGCTGCTGTCCATGCCACGCTCAGTGCAGGGGAATTGGTGGGAGCTCAGCTGCTGACATATCTGAGATGTACATTAACTCTAGACTTCAGAAGGGCACAATTTGTCTGTATTTGAATAGAGCTTTGTAGGAACAAGGTTAAAGATTCATTCATCTTCATGAACCTATTGACTGTATTGTCAAATTAAGGTTCTGTTTCGTGGTAGGGAAGTTCAAGCAAGTGGTGTTTATTTAAATATATTGTTTCACTGGCGTCTTCCTAAAGATGGTATGATCCATTGGCCTCTTGTGTACACTCTATGAAGGCAATAAAGGCTTCATGTGGTGGAGAACGAAGCCTCTATAACGGAGAAGTTGTATCAGCCATTCCCACTTACATTCTCCAAACCCACAGATTGAATTGATTGCATACCTTTTGTCTTAAAAATAGCTCCCTAACCACAAGAAAAAGATACCATGCCTAAGAAAATATGGCATGAAAGCTGACGTTTGTCTAAAAATTTTGTGTCTGCATTGTTAGTGCATTTTGTGAGAAGTGTCTGCTTAAGTCATTTACTGTAAGCAGATGCTGTTGGCTACTGGCCGTCCCATGAGGGGTTATGGGTGGTGCAATTCTGCAGCATGCACAGTGTATGAGAAGCAGGTTGGCATCTTGGCTGAAGATTTCAAGTTGTCAACATATCCTGGAAAACATCTGCCTGTTATTTAGGTTTTACAAATGAAACTATGTTTCATCCATGTCATAAATTTTCTTCTGAGGCCTGGTCTGACCTCTGTTTGAGAACTGGAAGTTTTTCCATTAGTGAAACTTTGGTCAGCTTCAGTGGGCACAGGAGCTGCTTCCTTGTGATGTGTGATTGTAAACACTAAAATTACTTCAAACCATATTAAATCTTTAAACCACTAGTTTTGACAAGGTCCCTTCCCTAACTTTAATTCTCAGCTGTCACAGAAGATGATGCAAAGAGCTGGACAGCATTTGCTCAACCACTAAATCCAGTCTTCTGCAGTCAGAAACATTATAATCCTTGCTATAAACATTGCAGTCCCCTTCTTGAGCATGGTTAGACTTTTTCATGCCTTTTTCAGGAAAGCTGTCTCAGTGCCTGATGGGAGTAACTAGATAGTCTCATGATTTAAAACACCATCCTTCACCCCCATATCTCTGTGTCCCCTGAAATCTTTCTCTCTGTTCACTTGGGTTTTGTTCCATCTAGGGATATTTTTATCCCACAGTGCTTGCTACTAATTCCAGTGTTGCACAGAGTATTTCGTAGGAGGTTCTTAAACATTTACTCAGGGCTTACAGCTGCAAACAGAGCCTGTATCTTCTGTTTCAGGGGGGCAGATGCACCAAAAATTTGTATTTCCTTTCTATATCTCCATTAAAACAAAGCCACAGTTATTCCAACAATCAGCGTCAACCTCAGGTGGCTTCTTTGTGCCACGAGGGTCACATAAAAGAGCTAAGATGTCCTTGAAACCATTGTCCTGTGTAAATGGTAGACTGGTGTGGCACACACCTACCTCACACCAGCTCTGTGGGAAGCACCTCTGCCAGCTTGGCTCTAATGTTTTATTATAAAATCAGTTGTAAATATTGATGAGGGGTGTAATGGTGGGCCATTTTAGATGGAGAGAGAAATTTTGCCTTAATCTGTGAACCTGCAGGCACTGATTTACACATTTTTCTTATGGAGGAATGGTGTAGTTGTAGGAAGAGGATTTTAGCCCTTGCTGTGGGGGTGCATCCTGCCATCTCAGCCTGCCACTGAACAGACTGCAGGGCTGAGGATCCATGCAGGCATGCCTTTGGAAGGTCTGGAGAAAGGAATTTGCAGCTAACTAATTTTTTTTTAAAAGCTTCTTCCCTAATTATCCTGCTGAGTGATTATCTCACTTTGCACTGTGAGTGCCAGCCATTTAATTCCAACAGAAGGGAGACAACTTGAATTAAGTCAAAGAATAATTTTGCTCCAAATGACAGGTGTGTTGAATGATTAGTCATGTAGCCTCAATGAAAGAACATGCCATATATTCAATGCCCTGTCACAGCTCACTATGTCCTTTCTTGATGTATCACTAGAATTGGTACATAAAAAGAAGTTCATCCTCAGGAGGAAAAGGCTTTTTCTTGTCTATATGGAAAACTAACAACAAATGGTATCGCATCTGTTGTGATTCTTCTGTGCCTAATGGTAACAATTCATCCAGTTCTGCTTAAGCAAAGTGTAAATCAAATTATATATTGCAAATTTTGTTCGTGTATTTATGTGATGAAAACCAGTCGTGTTATACTGATTTGAGATTTCCTGGCAAATTCATCAGCTGAAGGATTTTGACTAATGAAAATGTCAAATTCCTGGACTAGAATGGCTTTGGCAACTTCTTTTTTTATTTGTCATGTCTGAGAAATAAATACATCCCCACTGCATTATTTTATTGACATTCTTAATATAGCAGTCATAGCATTGTCTATGTCTAAATCACAGGTCAGCAAGTCATGAGATCTGGCTCTCTTTCTGGTACAACTAGAGCCTTCTTGTGTATATAAAGGCTTAGGAATCAATTCTCCAATTTAGCGGAGAAAAATGTACTCATGACTTCATCACTATTTTTTTCTTTTAGATAGGGAGGCAGGCAATGTGAACCATCATATGCCCTAGCTGGGCTTCTGTGTGTGTAACAGGATAGCTGGCTGCACAGTTGTCCTGATTGCATAGGTAATCAGTTCCTGCATTATGCATTGGATAAAAATCTGCATGTTTTCCCCCACTTAAAGAGAGGCACAAGGTTCTTGGGGTGCTCTCTCTCCTGCTTTGAGGGGGATTATGGCACTCCTATGCCTGATGGAATGCTCTGAGGCTATCATGAATGCATGTGTATTAAGTGTATTTTAAGGATTGGTTAGACAATGCTACTGTGTTGAAAGGTGGTGTGTGATTATACTTCTTTGGAGGCAGTGGGAAGCTGGGCATCTGTACTTTCCACTATGCTTTGGAGCATTATGGGAAAAGTGTGGGCTGGAAAACATTTTTCTCCTGCTCTTCTGAGGCAGTTACAGCAAACACTGAGCTAAGTCAGTTAAGCTTGGTGCTGTGTTGCAGCAGCTCTTTTGGGAACCAGAGTGAGGAAATGCTGCCTTGTGTCCTGTCCCTATGGACAGGCTTGTGCTGCTCTCCCCTGTCCTGATCCAGGTGACAAAAGTGCAATTGAAGGAGATCTGGGTGAATGTGGATCCCCATGAGAGCAATGGCAACTTGGGATTAAAGAAGCATTCAGGCTGCCATGCTCTGCTTGGGTGACCAGAAGTGGAGAAACACATGGGAGGCTTTATGCCTTCCCTCTCCTCTTTCCCCAGACATGTTAAACACTTTTATACAAAAAATCAAGGTCAGTAGTTTAAAACAGGGGCAAATTTTTTTGGCAGCAAAAGGATTGTGCTGGGCATAAGCAAAAAGCACAGCCTTGCTGAATTCTGCTATTTATTGTGTTTCCTTTTTGCCACAGTATATGTTTCTCTTTTTAAAAAAAGTGAGTTGTTTGTGAGCATCATATACTCATTAATTGAAGGCAGAACTGGCTGCAGAAAGCAATAGTGGAGTAGTTTTCTGGTATCAGCTGCAGGACACAGCAGGGACAGGGGATATGTCCCTCATGCAGACATAGGAACATGTCCCACAGGGGATCTGACCATGCATGTGCTTCACATCCAACACAGATACAAGGTAAATCTGGTGCCATGGATGAAGCCCAGAATATTTCAATTCTGGTAGCTTCCACACTGATTTCACCTAGACAACCTACCTGTAATTTTTTAAGGAATAAACAAGGTGCCCTGGCCCATACCCTGGAGATAACCACTTTGAACCCAGCATTCATGTGAATACCACCTTTTGGTCAAGGAAGAAGGATTTGCACATCTTTCCTACTTTTTCATAAAGATCAATTTGATTTTAAGGCTAAGCAGTTCATCTTACTTGATAAAATATATTCCTTTGAATGAAAGAAAATCAATTTTGCCAAAGGGCTGGTCCAATCATGTCCCCTCTGGTTTATCATTCTGAATAGTTTCATATGTGTTTAGCTGTGCTCAGGCCTTTCAGGAGTGACCTCCAAGCCCTGCTATGTGGTTAAGTCCAAGAGGAACAGATACATCTGATAGCATATGAAAGTGCACATGGTAAATATTGAGTGGCAGATTAAAATCAGCTAACAGGATTGTGTTGAATTTTCCTGGTAAAGCATGAGCATCATGTCTCAGCCCAGAGTGGCCCATGCAGATGAAGCAGCACTGGCAGGATTTTGTGCAGGATGGGGAGAGCTTCTCCAGGAAGAGCAGCCTGATTTTTTTGATGGAGTAGGCTCCCTTTCACCTGCTGTCATACACCAGGCCTGCCATTCAGGTGTGACACTGTCATGTGAGGCAGTCCTGTGCTTGGTGACAACCATCCATGCAAGTAATCACTTGCCATGTTATGTTTGTAGAGCTTTTGGACATGTCTCCTTTTGGATAAGAGGCTAAATCAAGATCCAAATGCTATGTGGATATTACAGAGGCACAGTGATTTTTTTTTATTATTATTAATTTTTTTACAAGAATGAAATTGAACAAGCAGGCAAGAAAGGAAAACCTAAACTCAGAAATTTTAAAAATGCTGTGCTGGAAAATTTTAAATATTCTTCTATTCTAATTGGTTTCTATTGGTCTGATACAAATAAAAAAGGAAAAGAAGAAAAAATTAATCTGAGGAAAAATGTCAGGGTAGGCATCAACTAAAAATCATTGCATTTGGAAGTGAACTAAAAATGCACTTACATGTATTCTTCTCTAAGGGTGAGGATAAATTTGCTTCTATTGAGCAAAGAGTGGCGTTCTAGTGGTGATCCATGTGCTTTGAGTTAAGCATGTGATTTAAATACTTTGGAGGAATCAGTAAGACATCATGTGATGCTTTCTTCTTTTACTCAAATATTGTGATCTTCATGCTACTGGAGTTTTTACAGAAAGGTCAGCCTCCTCTGATCTCACATAAATCTGATGCAGTTTCAATTTGCAGTTTACACCACTGTTTCCCTAGGAGTGAATCTAGTTTAAAACTATTCCTGGGATCAGAATTTTATTTCCTTGCAAGTTTTTCTTTTAGTCTTTGGCTATTAGCTGTTTCATAGAAAGTGGATGTCGTTGTATGTGGGTTTTGGAAGGGAGATGATATATAAATAAGTGTTCCAAAAATATGCATGGGAGCAATTGCAAAAAGGAGACATTTGTCTGTAACAGCCAGCTCATATTCTGGCTCAATATCCAACTCCATTTAATGCAAAGGATACTCAGTGGAGTTCTTCTGCTTTGATTCTTACCCTGGTTTAATATTATTTATAATTTAGCCATTGCAGTGGAATATGTTTCTATATTATTTCCCCTCTCTTCTTGTTTCAGGTATTATTTTAAAGTCCAAGCAAAGAATCCTTTTGGTTATGGACCTGTTAGCTCTTCAGTCTCATTTATCACAGAATCTGGTATGGTTTGCTTTTTATTTTTGTCTCAAAACTCAGAATAACAGATGTGTCAGGGCAATGACTGAAACCATCATGCCAATAACAGTGATTATTCTGGACTTGTTTCATTCATAATATGTTGGATTTTTTTAAACTTTAATTATTTGTTTTCAGTTAAGCTAGGAAAATAATACTCCCTCATAATGCCACTATGAAAATGTAGGTGATGTTAAAGTCAGCTCCAGGGGAAAAGGAGTTGAATTTCGAATACAAAGGGCTACTAATGTTCCACAGTACAGAAGCAATGGGAACTTAAAGATCTTCAATAGATTGGCCAAATATTTAGTAAATTAATTTCCTAATTGTGAATAGCTAAACAGTTGGAAGCCGTTGTCTCTGGAAGCAATACAGAAAGCCGTAGTTCCACCAGAAAGGCAAAGCTCTCTGTTCTTTTTTCTTGACAAGGCATGCTGCTCTTTCAGAGGGCCAATAGTATGTTCAAGAGCAGCACTTGGTTCTAAAAATAGTAGGTTAAATGAGCTATTTTTTGCCTGTTTCTTCTGCTTCCATCAAGCCAGAGGCCAGGGACTCCACTGAATAATAAAGAACAAATTTTTCATTCTTTACTTGAGTGAAAGGTCTTTTTGTTCCTTGCAAATTTTGCCCTTTCAATGGCATGGGGTTTACGTAGTCTCTGCCCTTGCTCACTTGGCTTCACTCTGTAGCACTCACTTCAGAAGCTCTGCTAAGAACCTTGGAAGTAAATGGTCACAGAAGGGAGACAGAACTGTGAGATAACTCAATGGTCCTGGATAATATATTCAGATTTTCATTGAGTGAATAAGAGGCTCAAGTATTAGTCCAAGCATGATATTTGACATTACCCCAGTGGCCAAGAAGGTCAATGCCATCCTGGCCTGTATCAGCAATGGTGTGACCAGTAGAACCAGTGTAGTGATTGCGCCCCTGTGCTCGGCACTGGTGAGGTTGCACTTCATGTCCTGTGTTCAGTTTTGGGCCCCTCACTAGAAGGAAGACTTTGAGGTGCTGGAACATGTCTAGAGAAGGGCTGTCAAGCTTTGGAACAGGCTACCCAGGCAAGTGGTGGAGTCCCCATTCCTGAATGTATTTAAGAGATGTGTAGATGTGGCACTGAGGGACATGGTTTATTGGAGAACTTGACAATGCTGAGTTGACTCACTGATCTTAAAAACCTTTTTCCAACCTAAACAATTCCATGCTTCTGTGCTGTATCTTGCAGATTGCTTTCCTGCTGCCAGCAAATAGTTCCTGCTGCCAGCAATGCCTAGTTTTCCCATCCAAAATCAGCTCCTTTGTGAACTTTATTTAACATGTTAAATACATCAAATTTAAAGTTTTGTTTGCAGCACTGATCTTTCATTTGTCATGGCCAAAGGTGGTTTTGCAGCTGGCACAAGTACAACACCCAGTTGCTAAATGCAAGGCCAGGTGGTATACAGTAGTGGAATAGGTCATAAGAGAAAGAAATTGCTAATTCAGATTGCTCTTCTAATGCAAGGGTAAGGTTTGAGCTGATGGGAATATTCTATAAAGAATGCCATCATAGGATTAAGCACCTTATTGAAAATGTTCAGTCAGTGACTCTGTATGTTTTATGTTCTAAAACAAGTTTTGTAACAAAATACTAAATTTACTATGTTTTTTTTTTCTTCTAGACAATCCTCTCCTTATTGTCAGGCCACCTGGTAAGTCTTACTCTGTTGTTTCATTCATGAATTGCATAAAGCCTGTGCAAAACAGTTAGAATATAGGAATTAGAAACATTTAAACATGCAGTTTTAGATACAGGTTTTAGCAGGAGCAGGTGGTAATTAGTGGGACTAATTCATAAAACGTTTTTTGTCTTAGAACCCCCTATTGTATTTTCTGAAAAGAAATATTGTAAAGATATGTTCAAATAAGCACTTGATCTAGGCCCATCTTTTTCCCAGCTTTCATTGCTCGATAAAAAGCACTCAACTATGTTACTTCAGTATCTGTCCTTCAGTTACCTAAGCAGAGCTTGAATAGCAAGATCAAGTTTCTCTCTCTAGTTCTGCTGCTCATCTGTAGAAATCATCATGCCCTTATAAATGCTAAAAAATTCAAGGATTTTTTACTGACCTGAATAATGTGCCACGAGGCTGTTTAGCTTGCTTTGCATTTCCAAATTTGCAATAATTCAGCCCATAATCAGAAGATCTGATTTCCTAGTGCTGGGACTAACCTTGCTGACATGAGCATTGGTAGTGTAATCCCAGGCAGTATGTGCTCTTAGAAGAGATGCAAGAAAAAAGACCACATGGTTACTGTGCTCTGTCAGCTTTCCTAAGGAGTTAACATGGTTGGTTCTGGATTTTTTCCCTACACTTTTCATGTAAACAATGTCCAGTATATCCTTCTCCATTTTATTGTGCTTGCTAGTCTGGTTTCTTTGTGTCCTCAGAAGTCTCTGAGGATTGTTGACCAGTAATTGCTTCTCATGTGCAAGTGTTTGCAGGATTTGGTCCAAGTGCCTAGTGAGAGGAAGAATGACTAACAGAAGAAACTTCCAATCTCATTTGTTAACCACCTAGAAACAGCAGAGCAAAAGAGAGAAAAATATCAACTATCCCATTGGAAGCTTTTGTATCATTCTGTATACATTAATAAAACAACAATTTCAAAATAAATTATATCATCTTGGCAGTACAAAGCAAATATTTAGCTAAGCCAGTAGGAATATTTATTCTTTTGCAATACAATTAAGCAGTCTTATCTGCAGCAAAGCTCTGAACAGAGTTCCCCAAGAAAGGTCTCACTTGTCTATTATTGGAAACTGATCTGTTTTGATGTAATCTGGGAAAACAAAACAGAAAAGTAAATTTGTGATATGATCTTTTAAACCAAATAGCAAGAAAAGACTTCAGAGGCTGTTGCTCACCACAGAGTTCTTAACATCTGTTCTTCTGTAAAAGGGTTATGTTTTATATCTTAAAACACAAGACACTGTCAGACCTAGAGTCAGGCTGTGTTAAGAAGAGAAACTGTGGAATACTATATAGAGAAGAAGTCTTTCTGAAACAATACTGTTTACTAAAACCTGTGGTTCAGTACATGAAATAATATTTTAATAATTTTAACATTTATTTTTGTCTACTGCCTAGGAGGGATTTAATAAAGTCTGTAACTTTATTTTTAGTATTTTTTTCTTGAAGTACTACTTCTGAGTATAAAAAAGCCATGCGTTAATCTGTTGCGGCATGTCTTATGAAACATATTATTAGATGTTAAACTCTGCAGAGCTTGGACTTGAAGTGTTAAAGTCTGTCCCCAATGTGGAATTTCTTTTCTCCAAGGCGGTGAGCCTATCTGGATCCCATTCACCTTTAAATACGACCCCACCTACTCAGACTGCACTGGCAAGCAGTACGTGAAACGGACTTGGTACCGCAAGTTTGTAGGAGTGGTACTTTGCAACTCCTTAAGGTACAAAATTTACCTCAGTGATGACCTGAAAGGTAGGCACCCAGATTAATTTTCTGCTACATGGTTACTTGTCTCTTGATCTTCTGGTTTTCTTCATTTCATATGTGTCAGAATTGTGTGGCCACTATGAGGGAGTCCTTCTCTCAAGAAGAATTAGCAGTAGCTCTAACACAGGTGCATTGCCTGAGAGATATTGAAAAAAACTTTGCATCTTGTTGGGCTGGGTTGATGGGATCATCTCAAAGGCTGTTCAGACTATGCTAATGACTATTGTAGTGTCTTGGTGTAGTTTCAATAGTGTTTGAATAATAAGAGATAAAGAGCCCTGTCTGTTTGAGAAAGAGAGCTCCACAGTTTTTAGTTTTCATTTGAGACTGAAGTCAAACTAATGGTATTGACATATTAAGAGTTTTTTTACTTTCACATGATACATTTCAACTAATTCAGTTGAAATTCTCTGCACCTGTCATCTGTGGTTCACTGCCCATGGACTTGCAAAATGGGGACTACTCCTTACTGAGCTGTAGCCCATTTATTTTCCATAATTTCTGCTTCCATACTGTGAAGGTGGCATTCTCCCTTTTTCCAGTGACAGTTTGTTCATTGGTAATACTGTATGTGTCACTGCAACATTCTTCCTGCTTTCTTCCACACCTGCTTTCCTGGTGGTAAAGAGTATCCCAAACATGAGTACTTCTGAGTTTAGTAATTTGTTTGTATCACTCTTCAGATACCTTCTACAGCATTGGGGATAGCTGGGGAAGGGGTGAGGACCACTGCCAGTTTGTGGATTCACACCTGGATGGAAGAACGGGACCACAGTCATACATTGAAGCCCTGCCCACGATCCGAGGTACAGCAGTGTGGGAGTGGGATGCTGGCCAGGAGCCTGTTATCCCATCTGTAGGATTAAGGGGTAGGCAGCAGAGTGCAGAGTGGAACTCTGTCCACAGCTGCTGGCAGCTCTCCAAGGAGTCCAGCTGATGCACTGGCTGAGAACAGATTATGCAAGTCCCAGAGGACTTGTGGGTGCAGAGAGAGAGACAGAGACAGAAAGAGAGGGGCATATGATGCAAATACTATGCAGCAACAAAATGCAAAAACAAAACAAAAAATAATTGTATAGGTCTGGGAAATCTTTCTGTTATTGGTAAGACCTGCTTCATTGAATTGAGATGCAAAACCTCTTCCATGTGCCTAAAGGGACCAGCTGCATCTTTGCAAATACAGCTTTAGTGAATGATTTTTACATTCACTCAATGCAAAACACAAACAAATATGTCAAGTGACTTAAGGTCAGTACTCTTATTCTGGCCTGGTAGATACTTGTCTCAAAGGGAAAATTCTTACCTTGAAGGAGTTCTTCTGAGCAAATTGCTCACCTCACATAACCAGGTAGAAGACAGGTTGCTTCAAAAAATGAAATCAATCATGGAAGTCAACCAATCCTTTCAGTAAGTCTGTTGGTTTAAATTATTCAATTAGCTTTAGTGGTTTCCATGTTAAATTTTGTGTTGGTATTCTTTGCATAGTGGCGTTACCAGGAAGAAACTGAAATAGTCATTGATATTTATAAATCACTGTGAAGTACTGCACTTCTTAGTTCAGAAGACAGATGATTAATCCAGATGTGTATATACTAGGTCTAGGAGACAGAGATAGTGAGCACACAGAAGTTTTATTATTGGCACAAACCATGGGTGTTTCAGATGTTCCAATGAACGAGCTATGCGGACAAGAATGCTGCACCTCTTCTAATGCTTTAAGCAGTCACATTCTTTCTGCAGATGAATTAAAAGGGGAAGGGAGGGCTTGATTCAGTATTTACTGCATGAAATGATACCTTTTTGTTTTGTGAGAAGCTGACTTTTGCTGATAGTCTCTTAAGCCCTGTGAGATAATGTGATTTGATGGTATTTTTTTGCCCCAGAGTCCTTCATATATTTAAATTGACTGAGAAACTTCATAAACATAGTTGAAATATGCCCGCCTTTTGGAGTGAAGTGCAGAAGCTCTTTGGCAGACCACAGCATTACACAATAGTTAAAGAGATTTTGAGCAGCAGAACCAATCAAAACTGCAAGAAATGTGAAGGACCAGAGTTAGATCATTCAAGAAAGCTCTCGGCCAAATAACAAGGCTAGCCAATACCCTTTTGATACAACTCCCTGCCAGACAGTTAACAAATTTTTGTTTGCGCTGTGGGATGGACTCTCGCTGCATTTGCTACTTCTGTTAGGTTGCTGTGTCTGTGTTCTGGAATACAAATGGGTGTTTTTCTACCGACAGGGTATTACCGCCAGTACCGCCAGGAGCCTGTATCGTTTGGACGCATTGGGTACACAACACCCTACTACTATGTGGGCTGGTATGAGTGTGGTGTGCCCATCCCAGGGAAATGGTAGCAGCCTGCTTTCCTGTCTTAGGTAGACCATTTTTTTCAAATCATTTCTACCAGAAGACTGTGAGCAACTAATTTGGAAAAGGGAAAAAAAAGTGATAAATGGGGCAAAACAGTGAAGACCAGCTGCTCAAGAAACCCTCGTGAAGACAAACATGGACACCCTTTACCAGTCTAAATCTGTGGTGCTACTTGATTTCTGCTTGGAAGCAGGGATAGGATATAAGTTTGGTGTCCTACCTTCCTCTTCTGTGTCTTTAGGGTGCAAAGAGAAGGTTGCAATGTGTGCAACCTGTGAAAATTAGAACTGTATTAGCCATGAAAATTTGGAAGTTTATTATATCTTACAGGAATGACCTAAGCATGCTGTGCTTGCTTAATGGGATGCTAAACTGTCTTTTGCTGCCCAATAGGGCTCCCCTATGCAATCATATGCCATGTAACTGGCCATCCACCAAAGGCAATATATTCTCCTGAAGACTTACCCTGTGGGTTCACTCACTGCTGGACTAATCACCAGGTCACAGTGTAAATTCACTTTGAGATATATCTGTATCTATATCTATATAAATACAGTACTGTACATCTGCAGAAATACTTCTTAGAGATGCTGAGATCTTTTTCACTAGATAAATATGTTTGGAATTTTTATGTAAAAGGTGCTGTTAATTCTCTGAAATATTGCTATGCACAATATATTAACCGAGGAAAGAGCTGTATTCTTCTTGTGAGTACTGTTGATGTAACATTTGAATTATTGATCAAGACCTGGGTCCCACTTCCTTGGCAGCCTTTGGACTGGACATTTAATGGGATTCTACCCCTCAATCCATGTTAGAGTGGCACTGTATAGTCCAGCAAAAACACATACAGAGAATTTCATCAGCATCAGTTAAGCTTTCTATCCTTTACTATTTAAAAGTTTTAGTGCAACTTTCCTTCAATCCATTCTCATCTTATTTTATATGTTATTTATTCCTTGTCAGTATCTTTCATGTTACTGTGCAGAGGCATAGGATGAGTAATTTGGAAATCAGAAACTGCTTTTAACTTATTTGCTCTCCAAAAAGAAGCCCAAACCACCAATACAGGAATCAACTAGCAGGAAGCTCATTTGATCATAGGTACAAATTGGGATACGCTTCTTTTTAAATACTACCAACATCTCATCCAAGCAGACCAGAAAGCAGAAAGTGACATGAATGAAAGGTGTAATGATTATTTGTTTAGAAGGCATTTGGAGGCTTGCAATAATGTTTCACAGTAATATCTCAACAATCTTTGCTCATGTTAGTAAGACTCACCTGTTCTGGCAGCCTGGGACAGTAGCAGTAATCTGGGGGACAGATCCAGTTTCTGGTCCATTTTCACTCTTGTTCCAGCTTACATGTAGTGTAGGTCTAACACTCCTTGAGTTGCTTCCTGTAGTTATTTTAAATTGTATGAGACATAAAAGGGAATTAAAGTGATTAAAAGAGCATTTTCATTCTCATGGTGATTTGGGTTTTAACATTTAAATTTTTCTCACATATTTTTGCTTCAGTACAGTGCCAAATATATGGTCTTGAAGTATAACTTTTTTCCCTAATAAACCTATGACACATGGTTCCATTTCATCCTTTCTGGTCATCTGTGTCAAGTAATCTAAGTGACAAATTGTTAGCTTTCAGAAAGTCCTCCTTCGGACAGGACTAAGTGTCAACTTTTTGTAAGTTTCTGGAAGCCTGTGAATGTGTTGTTCTCTTTCGAAGATGGTGAGCAGCTAGTGTGGGGTTACCAAGGGCAAATTGTGCCTGACCAGCCTGATCATCGTCTTGCAATGACAGTCGCCATGCATGGGTGAGAAAAGGGAATGTCATTGGCTTCCATAAGGCACTTGGCACAGTGTCCCAGCATCCGCCTGTAGCGGAACTGGTGGAGTATAGCTTGGAGATTTGGTCTTTGAGGTGGACATGAAATTAACTGTGTTGTAAGGCTCAAAAGGTTGTGGTCAAAAATAGCTCAAAGTCCAAGGGAGAGTGGGTTGCAAGTATCACTCCCAGGGGCCAGTACTGGGTCCAGAACAGTCTAATGACCTGGGCAGGGGGATGGAGTGCAGGGATGGAGTGCACCATCAGCAGGCTTGCTGCTGATACTAAACTGGGGCTGGGGAGTGGTTTATGTGCTGAGAGCTGCTCAAAAGAGGGACTTCTGTGGTCTGGAGAAATGAGATGTCAGGAAACTCATGAAGTTCATCAAAGGGAAGTGGAAAGTCCCATATGTTGGCCCTTGTGGCAAAACAGGCTGGGATGACTGTCCAGATATCAGCTTTGCAGAAAAGCCACATTATACCTTCAGAGAACACATGCAAATTCTGACTTGTTCATCTGAAGAGACATGGTTCCTTCATTCCCTCTGGAAATACCTTTAGGGTGGGACAGTTCCATTCAGAGATGTCACTAGGGGTGAAGATCTGAGACAGTTGTTTTTTCTACAGCCTCAGCTGAGGAGGACCTGAGCAGTGCTGTGGTAGGGGTGGACAGCATTGTGCACTCTTCCCCTCCAGTGTGAATCTTCTCTGAGGCTAAACCAGCCAGGGCAGAATCAGCAGTAAGGCACAGCAGGGAAACACATGAAGTACAATGGTATGCAATCTGTTGCCTTCACTTTGAAGTCTGGATAAGTCCTCTGTGCTGTAAAAGGTGATCTGATTGACACATTTGCACCTTTGCCCCATGCGTAGGGTAAACATATTATCCTGATACTAGGTAGTTTCTTGAAGAGATTATGTTCTTCCTTCATCTAAGAGATGGTGGGATTACAAAAGTGACTAAAACCTGTGTGGGTCAGGAAAGCCATGTCCCAATCCATATCCTCTCTCCAAAGCCCTGTCAGTGTCCTGAACAACAGGCAACCCTCCCCTTTCCTTCCCTACTTCCCTGCTGTCCCCATGACATGCTGGTCCTGCCATGCCAGCATAGGAGAAGCAGCACACCCGCTTGGGAGCTACACTGCCTCTCAACTGAAGTAGCTTTGTGGCTGCCCTGCATGTCAGGGAGTTTCATACGACTTTGGGTATTGCTAATGGGAGAGGAACAAATCTTTTCCTCTCTCAGCTCTCCTCCCATGCCCCTCTTACATGGCAACACCACATCTGCATCTGGTTTTCAAGCTCTTGGCGCCAGCTCAGAGAATGCCATGTCCCTTTAGAGGCTCTGAGGGGTGTTGCACCACCCCTGCTTTCTTGTCTAAGTGACCTTGAGGGAACAGGATGGAGGAGAAGGAGGATCCCCACAGAGAGCAAATTCATCGCCTCCGGTCCAAGTCTCCCAGAGGTGGAGGGATGCCAGGGCCCTGCCTAGTGGAGAATTGTACAGAGTTGAAAAAGAAGGGGATAAAAACACAACAGAGGAAGGGGTGGGGAAGAAAAGAAAAGCAAGCTGCTCAAAGCATTGTCTGGCCTGGTCAGTTCCAGATGCTAATTTCTGATCACTGTACCATATTTTTGTGAGAATTGGGATTTCTGCCTCAAAGGCAGTAGGAACAATTGCCAACATGTGACAAATGCCAAGGGTTCTCAGGGATGGCCAAAGCCCTGCATGTGGACGCAGCATGTGAACAGAGGAACTCTTTGGTGATGAAGGAAGCATTGAGTGTCACTTGGAAAGATAATAGAAGGTCTTTGTGGGAGGTAACTCAACTCTGAGCAATGTAAAATGATCCTTGCAGTTCCTCTCTGTGAGGAACTACACGGTTTTCTGTCCACAGAACCCATGTCCTCTTTTCTTACCAGGCAGATAGATGTGACTCAAGTGAACAGCTGTCTTCCTCTAACAGAAGAGAAAGAGGTAAATGCAGAAGGGATGAGGTCGATGAAGCTCTGCTTCCTAAGGCAAAACTGGCATCCATGGATGTTTAAAGTCCCACCCACAGAGTCCTGCCAGCCTGCCTGAGGGCCCTTAGCTGGTAACATTTGAAAACAAAGCCATGCCTTCTACTGCTGCTCCCTTTCTCATCATGCTTGTGAGTCTCATAAAGCAGGAAGCACTCCCACAGGACTTCTGCCACGTCACTCTGCCAACTGCATTGCAACAGCCAGTGAAGTGTATGATCCTGGTGAGAATGCTCACTCGGAGAGAGTAACACCAGAATTGTAGCTGAGTACAAAAATCCTGGTGTCAACACTGGCGAGTCAAGTGTCAAAGGCAACAGCTTGGGGGCCAGGTTCTCAGGCACCATCAGTTGCCAAAACTCCTCAGGGCCACTTGTGTTGCCAGTGGCAGTGTCACCCAGCTCCAAACATGGCCTGAGCAGCAGAAGAAGAGCTGAAGAACCTCCACGTGTCACATGCCAAGGAAGCACACGTTCGTGTTAGTGAAGCCAGGCCACAGCCTGAGGTGCATGAGCAAGGACACAGTCAGTGAGCTCAGGGATGTACTTCTCTCTTCAGCAGAGGGGAGCCTGCACATGGAATATCTTCTGCCCCCCTGTACGAGGCCATCTGGGGGACATCAATGAGAAGATGACCATGATGGTTAGGGGACCAGTGCACAGGACACACAGGGAAAGGCTGAGCACTGGGTTTGCTCAGACTTGGGAAGGCAAGGCTTGGCTGGCAGTGATTTGATGTCTCAAATGGCCTAATGGAATCATTCATAAGGAAGATGGACCCACACTTTTGTGAGCAATACACACACTTAAAGGCTGAAGGGCAATGGACAGATTGCAACATAAGAAATTCCAAGAAATATTAAGAAAATATGTTATCATCAAACTTATCAAGTACAGGGACAGCAGCCCAGAGAGGTATTTCTATCCTGAAGGTGCTCATAACTGGCTTGGACAGGGCTATAAGTAACCTGTTCTAACTTTGATGCTGGCCTTGCTTTGAGGTTCAAGTGTGTCAGATCTGATTTTCAAAGCTTCCTCCAATCTGGAGAATACAAGTCTATGAATTATACCAACCACTGCAGTATGCATCCAGACAAAACCAGAACCAGAATTTCACCAAAAAAAGTTCAATCTCCACACATTTTCCGGTGGATTTATTTATTGGACAAAAATCATCATAAATTCACAGAATGGCTGTGATGGGAAGGGTCCATTGAGAAACATCTAATCCAATCCTTCTGAAAGCCAGGTTAGCAATAGCAAGATCATGTCCTCTTGCATTTTAAAGATTTCTAATGATGTAAACTCCACAGTTTCTCTGCAGTCTGGGTAAGCATTTTACCACCATCCCACAATAAAAAAAAGATTTCTCTTTTGTTTAAATGGATTTTTCTGTATTTGAGTTTGTGCCCATTGATTTCTATGTATGACTGGATACCACTGAGAAGAGCCTGGCTCCATCACATCAGGGATATGTGCTTTCTCTTCTCCAGACTGAAAAGCCACAGATCTCCCAGCCTTTTTTTATATCAGAAATGCTCCTGTTCCCTCATCCCCTTCATGGCCCTTCATTGAATTTTCTCCATTATGTCCATATCTGTCTTATACCAGACAATCTATAATTGAACACAGAGAACTCTAGGTGTGGAACACTGAATAGAGGGGAAATAAACATCTTCAATTAAAAAAAAAAAAAAAAGAAAAGAAAAGGAAATAAAACAGTAGGTATTTTTTTTTTCCTGAAGTTGCAAGCTGGTTCCCAGATAATACATGGTCATTTGTGAAGAAGTGAGGGAGGCTCTGAGGGAAAAAGCAGGGAAGGCATGTAGTCCCCTAGACTCCCATGAAGAATTTCTGACCTTGGTTTCTTATTGCGAGTAGTTCCTGCACATGCTTTCCAGATGTGACTTGTAGAAGCTCTCAACTGAGCCTGAGGATCAGGGCATGCCTGACTGTGGGCAATACCCTCCTGCTTTTGCAGAAAGCCTCTAGATGGCAGGAGATACTGTTTAGCCAGGCCTTGCAGCAGGTCCATGCCACAAGGATGAGTGGAGGGGCACAGGAGTGGAGGTTTGGTTGGATATTAGGGAAAATATTTTTCACCCAGAGGGTGGTTGGGCACTGGAACAGGCTCCCCAGGGCAGTGGTGACAGCACCAGGCTGACAGAGTTCAAGAAGCATTTGGACAACACTCTTGGGCACAGGGTGTGACTGTTGGGGGTGCCCTGTGCAGGGCTGGGGGTTGGGTTCGATGATCCTGATGGATCCCTTCCAACTCAGCATATTCTGTGACTCTATTCTGTGTGCACTCATCATTTCACACACATTGTGAGAAAATTATTTTAATGATGGCGCTGTTCTGGTTCAGGAGCAGCAAAGTCCCTTCTCAGGTCTTGGAGACAATCTTCAGGAAGAAGTCCATCCTTCACAAGACAAAACTTGCAGCCTGCTCTGTCTGAAGCTTTGGAAGGTTCTAAGTTGAAACAACTACAAAGACACTGTGTGATCCTGCTGGGCTTTCACAGGCAATACTTTTCCTCAGGTTGCAGGCAGCATGATTTTCTCGGGTGTACTGTGGACAACAAGAACCAGTTTATGTTGCAGTAGAACTAAAAGCATTACTGACAATTTCCAAGAGACTTTCAAAGTCTTCTTGAATGTAACAGCCATAATGTTTCTGCCTGCCTAATTACTTTCCACACTTCCATCCTTCTGAGGGTCTTTCCTATCAGAAAGCCTTTTTCATCATTGAAAATATGGGCTGTGTTTCTTTAAAGTGCTGATAAAATCACAGAAACTTTTGTTGATTCTTCATCATTTACCTCTATTTTCCCCTTTCGTTTACTTTCTTCCTTTGGTAAATGGAGATTCTTTCTTGGAGCTGAGTATCTTGAAGCATTATGTCTTGCAAGTATGATCTAAGGTATACCCAAAAATATTTCAAAATTTTACTCAGAGGTTGGTGTTCCTCCCTGGCACCCATGGGCATGATCTGTATTGTCCCACTCAATGTCTAGCAGATGTTCAACCTGCCTTGCCCACACATTTCTCTCCTGCATAAACATAGCAGATGTTAATGCCACAAACTGCAAAACAAATGTAGCAGCATTTCCCCCTCCCCTCTGGTCAGTAGCATCATGAGGGAATAAAACAGAGGCAATAAAACACAGGAGAGGGCCTGAGGTAAGATCTCTGCTCCTCCACCTCACCCAACATCTTTGTTTCCATGCTGGCCCCTGTCTTGCCTGGTCCAGGCTGCAAAGCCCCTCGGATGTGACCCCCTGTGCTGCCCATGGATGTCCCTGCTGAGCAGGGGTGCCTGCACAGCAGGTCTTGCTCATGAGCTGGATTATCACTCACCAGCGAGTCACCTTCTCCCAGACTGCATGTGCCACGGCACTGGGTGATGAGGATCATTTTGGGTGGCCTTGGGAGGTCACTACTCATAGACCAGCTTTGGAGGGGAGGGAAGGGGCTGCTTGAAATGGCTCTGCAGAGTGTTGCAGCTGCCCTGCTCTTTGGTTGGGACAACCTTGAGAAAGGCAGAGGCCACCTGCACAGCTGCACCCTCACCCTGACAGACATCTGTGGGCAGATACTAGGAGTCCCTTCCCCCAGGGAAGGGCAGGGTGGGAGACCAAACCTGTAAGACAGAACTGCCTAAAGGCAAGAGCATACACAGGAGAGGCTGCCCAGAGCAGATACACTGTGTATTTTTTTGTATTTTTGTGTATTACTGAAACAGCAGAGTATGTAAATACCAGTTAGCTGAGGTCTGTTTAGTTTATGCTGCTAATCAGCAGTGAATAAACAAGAGAAAATTGTTCCAAGCTCTGAGTATATTACAATTTCCTTTCCCTAAATGTGAGAAAAAAACAAAACCTACAAAATTAATAGTATTGTCAACAACAGCTTTAGGCAGTGCAACCTAAACAAAACAGAGAAGTAACCAAGCAGAATGAAGACCTGTCTGTTCATTTCTAGTAGCATTATGGGTTGTTTTTATTACATCTACTCTTAATTTTTTGGTACTGTCCTGCCCTGAAACTTTACTTTGCAAAACTGCACACTGATGGTCTTGTCCATTGAACTGTATCAGCCTGGCTCCTGCATGGATCACCCGTGGTGACACTGCAGCCCCTTTGCTCTCCTACCAGGTACTCGCTGGTCCTCAGCCTCTGATGGGAAGGCCGGTGATTCCTAGTTTTACTGCTTGCTTTTCACACAGAAATAGTCTGGGTTAGACCTGGGCTGACCAACCACTTCCCAGTTACCTTTACTGCTGCTGCAGCTCTTATTTTAAGTTTTAAGGTTATATTATTTTTCTGGATTTTCAGCTCCCCTACTAGAAATATGCTTTAAGATATTTTATTACAAGGAAAACTATGTTTTGGTTTCTTCCTTTTGAAATTTTCTTCTGAAAATTATTCTGGAATTGTGTGCTGAGTAATTTGCTTGGACTGTTTTTCCTTAAAACACCAAAAGTTCAGAAACCAGAAAAAAACTCCATGATGCTCAGAGTAACTAACATGCCATTTATTCATACAGTTAGTGAATTCTTATGTTTATTATGTAGTATATTATAATATTTTATACACAATCAATATATCACAAGATATTTGAGTAACCTGTACAGAAAATGGAATTGCTTCAAAGAGACAGCATGTAAGATATAGAGACAAAATGTTTTATACGAGTTTTTTGAGTTGCACTTGAGGAGAAAAATATATGGCACTGAAGGATACAATATGAATGACACATGGTATACAGCAAATTCTTAGTGAATTCTAACCATATACTCATGTTTTTAACTAGTGGATTAACTAGGTATTATAAGAACTATGATGCTTACAACTTGGAAAATTCTGAAAACATTTGGAAATCTCTCACTGGTTCACCTTTCACAGCACTCTCAAGAGGCTGAATGTCCCCTGGTACTGCCATTTACTCCAAACAGCTTGGAGGTTAATTAAGCTGAGTGATCAAAATGTGATGCACTTTTTGTGATCTCTCAAACTTCTGAGATTCCCAGGCTTTGGCTTCCTTTGGAAAAAAAAGATAGACCAGAATCTGCCAATGGAAATGTTCTTGGATCTTTGCTGTGTACCAAAAGCAAGCTGCTGAAGACAGGTGTTTAGTTTCTCTGTGCTGGGGGGTGTTCCTGTCATCCTGGTGCATAACTGCAGATTTCCTTCTTCATCATACAAATTTCCATTTTTACAAACATTCCATTCACTTGAGAGGTCACAGCTCCAAAGATGAGCTTCAGGCTTGTGAAAAACATTTTCTTGAAATAATCCTGTAATGTGTCACTTGGGAGGTAAAAATGTTGTGGTGTGGGTTAATATCTGCCCCACATAGAATGTTGAGATTTTTATAGCTGTTGTGTTAAACAAGTGAGATTGCCTAATTTGCCTCTCTCCCTTCAAGACTTTGGTTGTTGTCTCCATGATTGAGGAGGTGAGCATGTTTCTACATGGTGGGCATTCACTTTCAACAGCAGTTATCTTCCACCAGCCACATCAAAACCAACACATTTGTTTTCCAAACAGAAAAAGAGGCAAGAATCTGTACAATGGCCCGGTGCCATCTGGGGTTTTGCTGGCTTTGCCAAGTCTCCCTTCTTCATCCCTTGCATGCAACTAAACTTGAGGTCTCCTTACATTAAACATTTCACATTTCATTCAATAGCAACACACCAAACCAACACCAGTTTGATCCTCTTGGTTCTCACTCTGCCAAAGAATAACAGGAGGGGAGATTGCAATAATGTCAATGGAACAATCTCTGAGGGTTTTCCTCTCCAAGAAAATCCCCTGATAAATATTATCATTGTCTTAATGTCGCTTCATGCAATTACGGAAGAATAAAAGGGACTCTCGGATTCCTCACGGACGCCTGATGCTTCACAGGACTGGACTTCAGATATCTTGGGGATCTCTCAGCATGGAACAAAGTTCAGTCATGGGTTTCTCCAAGTTTCACTGCTCCGTAGAGACTTGTGCATTGTTTAGGAAGCCCAGTTATAGGAAAAGACCCTCAGTATGGGGTCTTATTTTCAATCTTGCATCTTTTCCACAAGCTTTTGTTTCTGTTGTTGTCACCGAGCCTGAAAAAACTGTAAAAAGGCACTTCAGTACAGACTCCACACATTCCACACACATGGGTCTGTAGTCCTTTTCAGGGTCTCAACTAACAGCTGGAATTGCAACTTCCTCTTTCATTTGGGTCATCAGGGTGTGGGTTATCCAGCTGCCAACAGCTGCATGGAGACAGTCTGGAGCTGAAGACTTCAGACCAGATGATTAATCCCCATCTCCTCCACTATATTGCAGTAGAAGACCTTTTCACTTCTTGAAAATGAAGAATTTGCCTTCTGAAAATCTGAGGTTTCCTATTAAAAAAGAGGCACTAATTAGTAGTTAGTTGACTCAGTACTGGTCTGAGGACAAGTTATAGTTACGTTTCAGTTATCAGCCTCTACAGAAGAACATTTTGAGACATTGAATTCAAATTGGTGTATAAAATTGGACAACTAACTGTTTACAAGTGCAATAAATTGAATGCTTGTGTTCAGTCTCACGTTGTGGTTTGTGTCCCCTTGTGCTGGCAGGACAGCAGAGCTGCTGTGACCACAAACCCATGCTATGGGTCAGCAGAGATGCCTCTGTTGAACTTCACCTGAGAGGGTCATTACTTTGAGGCTGGAAGTGACTAAAGAAAAATTAATATTTTAGAAAGAATGTACAGTGCCACATAAGGCTCTCTTTGCCATTTCCTCCCTTCCTGACTGATTCTAGGCATCTGTTTTAGTCATACAGCTCATGTGGCTTTCTCTACATGCACACTATTGCTATGTTTCCCTATTTTATGAGAAATGTTTATTTGGCTACTCTTATGTTGCTTTGTGTTCTGTGATGTTGAATTGGGAAGTGGTTCTCCTTCAAAGTCTGAATAAACCTAATGGGAAATAATGTACACTAGAGCACACAGGCATGGTTTGACAGAAACAGCCAGGCCTCAGAAGAATTGCAGTTCTTGCTCTTAGGTAGGAAATGGACCCACAGGGAAGCCAACAGAACAATGCCAGGTTTACATTTGGCTCCCTGGATGTGTGGATGTTCTAGTTGATGTCCCTGTTGACATGAACAGCTTAACCTGCTCTTGAATTCCAGGAATGGTGCATCCACATCTGAACATGTCCTGCTTGCTTAGGCTTCTATTCCGCAGCTGTCAACTTTTTGTACAGGGTTTAAGTAGCCACATTCAGGCACATGAATTTGCTTAGCCAGTTTGTCCCTATGAAGCTTGCAGAAACTAGCCAGCTGTCGAGGGGCTGGGAGCCAGCTACAGAACAGACTCTACTGTTCCTGAAAACAGACAGTCAATCAATCACATGCTTTTTTCAATGCTGTATGATGAATACTTCATATGAACCAGCTACAGGGGAAACTCCATATAATAAATGTTGGCACCACTACCAACATTTGATATTTTCCACTTGTAAATGGTCTTTGAAACAAACTGCAATGTGCTTCCAGAGTTCCTGAGCAAGCATGCTTAGACAGTAAGTAACTATAATCCAGAGCTACAGGAAAAGGAAATGGAAGGTAAAAATGCTTTCTCATCCTCCAGAAAATAAAAGGGGCACAAAACAAATTAAGAATGTAAATGTGGGTGTTAAAAGAGACCTTTTGGAGGTCTGTCATTAACAAAGGAGAGATGTGAGCTCGGGCTGTGCTGGGATTGTGTCACAGGGAAATCTGGGAGTTACCTGAGACCAATGGACTGTATTTTACTGTAACCTCTCTGTGTGCCTGACACAAGGCAAAAGAGCTGCCAAGTGCCAAGACCTTCACCAGAATTTTGCATCTAGTGGCCAGAGGGTTTCTCTATAAGCTGGTAGC
The DNA here is from genome assembly GCA_013397245.1 of Thryothorus ludovicianus. Lineage (NCBI taxonomy): Eukaryota > Metazoa > Chordata > Aves > Passeriformes > Certhiidae > Thryothorus > Thryothorus ludovicianus. Next base: position 1,222,890 of record VZTB01004206.1, read on the forward strand.
ACAGATGGCAGTAAGAAAGAGGAAGATATTTAGGTATGATTAAGACAGGAGAAATATTGCCACAGGAGAAACAGTTGAAAGCAAGGAGACCTGAGTGTTCTTCAATGGCAAATAAAATAGGGACAAGCCCATAGCAGATTGCAGCTGTCCTAGGAAGGGTTTGGAGATGAGAAGAATACAGCACAGCCCAAGGACAGGATGGTTAAAAACCTATTGTCCTTCTCTTGAACTTGGTGTGAAAAAGTATTAGCAGAAAACTTGGCATTCAGTGTGAGGAAAGACAACTTCTATGGAAGTGGGAGGAAGAAGAGTTAATTGCTGAGTGGGAGGGAGGCAGAATTTCACACTGGGAGGTTTTACTTGTTTTATGGGGCTTTTTCTGGGCTGTAGCTCTTTTGTGGGTCTCTGAGGCAACATCTGAGCTAGCTAAAAGTCCTGCTGAGCTGGAAAGAGCATAAAAGTGCAGTGAGCCAGAGATAAGAAAAATATTTAACCCAATTTATATTTCCCCTTTTTGCAATCCATACATTATTCATATGCCAATATTTGCTCTTTCCATCCCATCCCCCACCAACAAACCTTTCAAAGCACTGAAGCATCAGAACTTTTTTCCTACAGAACATTTCAAAAGTCCCTAATATCTTAGGCTGAAAAATAATTTTACATTCCTAAGTCTTGTCATTTCCAAGATGTTGTGGACAGGGATAAAAATCCCTCAAGAAATGAAAAGTCATCAGCATGGTTTGGGGTTTCAGTGGTTTCACTGTTTAGCCTGTGCTGAGAAGACATTCCAATCTACACAGCTCCTGCTAATGCCACTGCCAGAACACTACTCCCTCATCCATGTTTTAAATAGTCCTCCCAAATATATGAAGTAGGAGAAAGGGCCAAGAGTGGAAAGTGCAGAGCCCTAACAGAGCCAGAACATTCTGAGGTGGGTATCTACCTTACAGCCAGACCATGGCTGGCCAGGATGAGTTCGTGTCTGCTCTGTACTGCCAGTACAGCACAGAGTGGTGGTATGTGGCAGCTCTAATGCTGAGCTTTTCAAGCCAAATCACTTTCCCCTGTGACTGATACATCCTATCCCAGGTCCAGGCCTCCCTTGCCTCCTGCAAGTCACAGGTAAGTTTGTTGTAGTAAGTAGTTTCTACAACTGTAGGTAATTTTCCATTTTATGATGCTGAAACTAGAATGCTATTGAAATGCAGACCCACGTTCAATACCCTGTTTAGCACTTCAAGTACTATAACAAGCCCTTTAGAAATTTGTGGAGTGCAGCAATCACCAAAAGAGCCTCTGCACTCCCATCTCTATTTAAAGTCTCACTATGAATCCAGTGTTTGCAAACACTTGCTCTGAATTTCGCATCTTCTGTCAAGGAAATGCTGAGCTATTTGAACACTTTTGAAATGTGATGTTTTCTTCAGAGCAGGAGTGAGGAACAGAACATGTTCCTTGCTGAGAGTCAGGTAGACCCAAGCATTCCAGCAGGATAGGCCCCTTAATGATGTCCAGTAATGGAATACCATGAGGATGGAGGGAAGTCAGATGGCTGGGGACCATAAGACTGATGTCACAGACCAATTGGCTCTTCCCTAGCCAACCTGGTCACCCATGCCTTCCTTCACAAATTAGACCAGAAGGTATGGGGGGCTGTTCCCAGGTCTCACTATCTTCTGCAGGCTTGAGCAAACCCAGCTCCCTTAGATTCTACTCTCAAGGCAAGTGCTTTAGTCCTGCCCATACTGGTGGCCCCCCCACTGAAATTTCTCCAGCTTATTGATATGTTCCTAGTATTGGGAACTTCAAAATTCCATGTGGTATTCTGCACGTGTTCTGTTCAGTGCAGAGTGGAAAAAGCAGACACTTCCTTTGACCTGCTGGCTGTGCTTCTGCTCCCACAGCCCAGGGACCTGCTGGCCTTCTTTTCTGCCTTTGGACAGAAAGGACAAGATTTTGCTCATGCTTAAATTAGTCACTGATTTTATCCTGGAAGGCCTGAGAGTAGAATTTGGGTCAGAGTAAACAGTGTTTGGCCTCAGTACTTGGGCTTTGCCTCCTGTCATGAGCTAAGGAGAAGAGAAACAGGGGTATGCAGAAACCAATTAAAAAAAAAAATAGCTGAAATATCTTAAACCACAAAACCCAGTGAATCTGTAAATTGCTAACTACTAAAACTTCAAGATATGTAGGTGAAACTTCTGTTGATCTGATTCACACAGCTAAATTCACCTCCCAGCCCTACACCAAGTTCTTTCTGGGCAGGCACTTCCTTCCTTGTCTAATACAACACCGAAGTCCATGGTGCTGTCAGCCTGAATCTTTAACTTCTCATCCAGTTTCCTACACATCCATGCAACTGGTGCACAAAACACTAGCCATGGGTTTTCTGGGATTTAAGGGACCTGCACCACCCCTCTAGGTTTCCTTCAAAGCTTTGCCTTGTGAGGCCCCCATGCTCCCTTGTAGGTGTGTCATATACTGAGGTGCATGACTGTACATCAGTCCCTGCTAACAGTGGAGCTGTATCCAGCATTGCAAGATATGAAATTGATACAGAAATTCAGAGAGGTGGTGAAATGCTGGCTTTATAAAGTCAGTGAGAGCCAAAGGAAGATGTGTGTATTCCTTCATCAAGCTGAGCTGGCTGTTTACACCTGTGATTCCTTCTTCACATACTTTGCACTTATGGTCATGGTGCTGCTTGAGGTCAGCTGCCTACAGGATCCTGGAGGCCTGGGGGGACTGTTGCCACCAGCCAGCAGGACAATGGCATTACTCTGATCAGAAGCCTGGAGCTTTTCAGAAAACAAGACTGAAGTTACAAATCTGCTGAAGGGTTGACTGCAAAGAACCTGGAAAGGTTGGGCATTTCTCATAATGCACCATATTCTTTCCATCTGCAACTACAGATTGCAATTTCAGCAAAGTTTGGTTAATTTAATTTCCAGTGTTTTTTTCTTCTTCTTCATGATGCTCTTTGCTCTTCAGGGGTCTGACTAATAGCAGAAATGTTACAATTCTTTCCACTTTCTTACTGCTTGTATTTGCAGCCAAGCATTGTCAATCCACAAGGTTTATGTAAGTATAACCAGCATTTTGCAGACAATTGCTAAAAATATCCTTTTGGGTAAACCATCTGAAACACTTATGCACAAAAGCAATTTCCATAGGTGATTTCTGAATGGTCTTAGGAATCTGGAGAGGTTCCAGTTGACTGGAAGGTGGTAAACATTGTCCTGGTTTTCAAGAAGGGAAAGAAGGATGAAGCCTTATGAGGAGGGGCTGAGGTCACTTGGTTTGTTCAGCTTGGAGGAGACTGAGGAGAGACCCCATTGTGGTCTTCAACATCTTCATGAGGGGAAGCTGAAGGGCAGGTACCAATCTCTTCACTCTTGTGACCAGTGAGAGGACTTGAGGAAACAGAGTCTGACAGAGTTCAAGAAGTGTTTGGACAGTGCTCTCAGGCACAGGGTGTGGCTCTTGGGGTGCCATGCACAGGGCCAGGAGTTGGACTCGGTGATCCTTCTGGGTCCCTTCCAACTCAGCACATCTTGTGATTCTATGATTTATTTACTTATGGTCACTTGCAGGATCAGATCATGAAACATTTGTATTTAAGAATTTTCCAACTTAAATGGAGGAACTATATCTTTATGGATCCTGGAAATTTTTTCAGGTCATTCAAGATAAAGATTCTGAATTATTTTCAAGGATGGCAACCCGTTCCTGGATAAGGAGACCACAAGCACATATTAAGCACTGACTTAATTTAGAAGAGGGATTGGAAAGAGAGAAGAGCTTTGGTAGCCCTTAGCCTTAGAGTGGGCTATTTAAATATTGCAATTCACACAAAATCACCAAGTGTTAGCCTGCTTCTCACCCCAAAGATAGTTGTGTAAATTAAACATTTTTTTAAACAATAAATTTAGAGTTCTCTTCATTTAAATCCTTGAATTGGAGCATTTTCCTCTCACAGTGTTTCTCATGAGATTGCCAAAGCTAGGCTCAAGAAATAGAATATCTCTGGTGCACTTTTGCTACTTCAATTTCAGAAGTTAGAGAGCAAGCAGAACACCAAGCACTGCAAGAATAGTCCTCAAAGATGGCAAATTATCCCCAAGATAAGTGTTGATCTGGGCAGCACTGTGCTCTCATGACAGCTCCATCTTCCATTGAACTAACTGCATCTGTCATCCCTGTAGGGGTAGAGATGGGTCAGTGATCACAGAGAGGACAGGGCTGCAGTGTCTTCCCTCTTTTGTGCCTGCTCCTCCAAGCAGGAATAGTCATAAAAATTACAATTACAATGAGCCTGAATTACTGACTGCCTTCAAGCTTAGTCCAGAGATAAGGTGATTTATGTTTTTACAGGCTGGGTGAGCTGCAAGCATCCCTGCAGGTGTTCCTCACAGCCCAACAGGGAGCTCTCAGCACCTGAGTGCTGTTGCCTTTTTAGCTCAGCTTGTTAGCACTGATTTGGGAGAGGTTACTGGAAAGGAGCTTTCTCCCTCTCCCTTTCTTAACAATGACAGCTTAATGTTTAACTAATTGTTAATCACTTCCTACACACTAACTTCTGTACTCACAGATGTTTTGGATGGGCTGGATCAGCATGGTTTGCTGTGGCTTGTGGAAAAAATAGTTGGAGCTGAGTATAGTTACTGTCCTAATAGCAGTCACGTCCAGCCCTGTAGGGTCATTTCACTTCTGGTGCCACTGACACTTCCTGAGCAGCGTGGCTGTGCCTAGGAGCACTGTGGTTCTGTCTGCTGTAATGGGGGAAGTTACTCTGCTGTCCCTGCATTACAGAAACCAGCATTCAGTCACAGCAGGAGTGTGTTTTTGAGGCATCTGCCTTCCCCATGCACAACCTGAAAAGATTTGTACTGCAGACTGGCCTCAGGGGACTAAGACTGGCAGGTGAAATGAGGCTGAGAAGGATCCTGTGGGGTCCTTGTAGCATGTGCCACACCTTCATGGGCATCTGCATCAGGCTGGAGGAGAGCTGAGAGATGTGAGGTGGGTCCTCAGCACTGACCCACTATCCCAGACCAATCCAACTGTGCTACACTGCATGTTGGTGCACACGAAGTCAAGGCCTCCTCAAAAATCCACCTTGGATATTAAGCACAAAATTTTGAAAATAGTTGAGCATTCCTTGGAGTGGAAACAGAAAAAGTAGGAAATAATAGCTAAAAAATAATCCTGCACACAGAGACTGAATCTAGGAAATCTGGTTTGGATAAAGGCAGCACAGCCCTGAACTTTCACCAAGTTTCAAACTGCAATCTCACACAGTTCAGAGAAACGTCTTCACCTTGCCCTCCTCCGACCTCCTCCAGAACCCCTTCTACTCCTGAGAGCCTCCTGCAGCTTTTTGTTGCTCTACTGCTTTAAAATCCCCTTGTAGCATCCCTGTGCAAGCATGTGATCTTTGAGGATATTTCCACCTCAGTTTAAGATCTCAGAGCAACTTGTCTGAGTTTTTGCTGTGGTGCCTGATCTAGTCCAGCTAACAATAATATGCATAGTCTGTGGAAATATTTTGACCACAAACGTTAGGGGTAAAATCTTGCCCTCGCTAATGTTCATAGGAGACTTTCCATCATGTTTGGCTGGATGAGGTTTCAGCCTGCAGCACTGCTTGCCTTTAACATGACTGTGAGGAATGAATGTGCAGTCAAAAAGCTTTCAGCAGACTTTAAAACTAAAATGAGAAAGAAATGCATGCTAGTCAGTGTCAAAGAAATTTGTCAACCTGATATTTATTTTAGAACAAACAAAATCATTTCCCTCTGTTCTCCCCACCTTAAATGGCTAAAACATTTCCTTGGAAAGAAGTCAATACTTCCAAAGAATTTTGCCACACAAACATGAAGAACTCCTCGCTGTTCACCTGTGTGGTGATGATGGTCACAGCATTCTCCTAGAAAGGGGCTCTCCAGCACCTGCAGCGCAGCTGGGTTGATTTCCTGTGCAGTCAAAGAAAACAACTTGACAGGTTTTGTGGAAAGACTCATCTCACCCTGAAATGGGGGAGAGATGTAGCTCCAGGCAAACACCTGAGTGTTGGTGCCTGCTGCTTCCTAGAGGTAGGACTGAGATGCCTAAACTCAGGCCTCTCCCTAAGGTGCAGCAGTGTATCCTGTGTGTCCCTAGACACGATCATGGGATGCTGTGGGTCACCTGTAAGTCTGGCATTTTACCCCCCAGCCCCACAGGGTATCCATCCTCTAGGCAAGGGAGTGAAGGTGAGTGCATGGGGTCTGCAAAGCTAAAATTCTTCCTGGCAGCACCCCTAACACTCAGGGAGCATCACTGTGAAACATGCACTATGGTAGGACCAAAATATTTGTCATGGCTTCATCACGTTTGGTGTATCAGATGCACAGTGAGAGTAAAGGCAGGGTTATTAAGCCTGTGTTTCTCAATAGCCCAGTCAGTGAAACCAAGAGATATCCCAGACTGATGCCTCCACAGGGTCAGAGAGAGGGCACCACCAATACCTTAGAAATTCCCACTTGTCAGATGATCACTTTTGAAATAGAGATGTCTTAAAATTAATGCCAAGGACAGCAAACACATATGGGCTAAAGGACAAATTGCTGGATGGTTGCAAACACAGGCTTTCTCTTTTATTTCAGAATCCAAATGCCATAAGGTTTGCTACCAGTTTCAGACTTCAGGGAATTGATTTTTTTTTCTTGACTGGAGAGGAATGATGAAAACCAAGAAATTAGTAATAATGTTCTGCATCTGTTTGGCAATCAATTTCTCCTTGCTTTAACTGTGTTCAGCAGCTCTATGTCTCTGCTGAGTCAAGAATATTTAGTGAGCAGCAAGGGTGAAATATATTAACTTCAAAATAACTCCATTGAAAGAGCAATGAGAAAAACAGAGAGAAGAAACTTCAAAGTTCTAACTCTTGTATGGCTTGGCACATTCCCTTTTGTTTTATTATCTGTACTGGTATAGTGCCTGCATCAGGGAGCAGCAGCCTGCTCTGCTTTGGGAAGTGCCTAACAAATGTGTCCCTGCTTTGTGGCCTTGAAAAGCAAAGTCAGAGAGGGAGTGTAAAATAGATGGAATTCAGGCGACACATAACTGGGAGAAAGACAAGCTTTAGGTCAAGCCTGTGGAAGAGAGAGAGAAAGAGTAGAATCTTTGTTTTCAAATGATAAAGCTGTAGGAAATGGAATGCAGTGGAAGCTGTTTTCAACACTAATTTTCTTGAAGACAGTAAACAATGACTTTTGTTCTCAGCATCTTTTTGTACTCTGGTGGTGGTTTCCTTTTCGAAGCAAATTGCTCAACTGGTTTATGGTCCAAGGGCCCGTTCCTGATATGAATGATGTGTGTGCACAAGAGCAGGGTGGGAGAGGCTCCTCCAGCCCTATAAGGACTGTCAGGATCTGACATTCTTTTCTGAACCAGAAAAAAATTCTTGAAGTCCTGAAATAAAAGTTATATATAACAATTCCAAAGGAAGCTAACATTTCACACTGAGTGACTGGATTCTCTACTTTCCAAATCTTTATTTTGATTTTGACCTTTTAAAAATGCTTCCAAATGTTCTTTTTTTTTCTTCTCCAATAACAAATCTTTCAAAAGGGAATGCCATTTCAAGTGCTAGAAAGGAAATCCTTGAGATGCCAGTGAATCCCAATGTTCCAACTATTTGCCAACATTTGTTTTCGTGCTGAGCCCTACAGGAGTGTGAGGACTGTGCAGTGGCACCTCCCTGCCAAAATGTGGGGAAGGCTAGAGACCTGGCTCTGGTGGCCAGGCTTGTGCTGGCTGCTCCCACAAAGGCCAGCTCCAAAAGGACCATCACCCACCACCCATGTGGCCTCCTACTCCATGCAGAGGGTACCTGTGAGTGAGGTTTTGCCCTAAAGCCATAAAGACTTGTCTTCCTTCCAGTAGCTGTGTCAGCAGTGGCAGCTTGAGGTACCTCCAGTCTTTAACAGCCCCACTTTGTTCCACTTTGCCTCTGACCACATCAACCCCTCTGAAAAGCCAGGTGTTGCATCCTGTTCTTTTCAGACATGACCCACGTGTTCACTCACTGTAGAGATGGGGGTTGCTCTGCTCACACTGGGTGCCACTGTACAATTTCAGAGAAAATTGGTGTGGAATGGTCTAGCAGCCAGTAGAACCACGCAAAGCTCCCAGAGAAACATCCTCAGTTCTCAGGGAAAATTATCCAACTGATGGGTTTTAATGATATGAAAAACTTTCTGAACTGATTCTAGAATGAGATTTCTTAGCTTTAGGATTGCATCTCAGAATGATCTGTAAAACAAATTCATTGATTTTATCCACTTGCCTACCAAAAATCAATGATTCTCCAGCTTGCCTCCTCTGAAGTACAATTCATGACATCTTGAAAGCTCTAAACTGAGTTGCATTGCATTCCCGGCATATTCCAGCCATCCCAAATCTGAGTTCCCAGAACTGCTCTTCCCTAAATCCTTCCAAGCTGGGATCCCTTACTCAGTGGTTTTGGCTGCCATAGGGAATTTGAGGCTTGAACTTTGATGGAGTCTGAGTTCTGCTGTCAATCAAAGGAATATTTTACTGCCACTGTGAAAAGAAGAAAAATAGAAGTAAAAAAGAGAAATGGAAAAAGGAAAGGAGAAGATGGAAAAGGAAAAAAATAGGAGATAACATGTAAAATATGGAAAGTATTGTGACTTGGAAAGCAAGTATAGATTGGAGATTTAAGGAAAATGTCACCCAGTTTATGTCATAAGACTTCACCCTTCTGAACTGGAAAGGACAATAATGGTGGAATGAATCTTGGAAAGAGCTACTGGCTGTGAGGTGTTTATTCTATTTCATCACACAAGTGAAATATTGCACTGCAGTCATTTCCATTCTAGAAAGCTTATATCTGCAAGTAAGTGGGAGAAACTAAAGTCCACCACAGGAGGATGAGTCCTTATGGCAATCAGTAGTTTTGTAGCTCATAATCTCTTTCTTTCAGCCCGTAAGATTGTTTTCCCCATAAATATTTCAACATCCAGGAGAATGTGGTGGGAAGCCAGAAGCCCAGCATGCATTCAAACCTGCTGTCATAAACTTGTCACACACTGAAGTTGCCCTGGCCCAGCTGTATCATCTTACCCAGGCTAGGAGACAGGAGGACAGCTGGACACCTGCAGATGCCCAGTGTAAATGTCTGCCTTAACCAGAGTCTGATGCACAGAGGTGGAGGGTAAGCCTGGCTCCCATCCCTCCATCTGGACAGCAGAAATAAAACCAGGCATTTGCCTGCTGCTGCTGGTGGTAAGTGGAAAAAATGTCACACACTATCACATTTTATCCACGTGGCCACTGAGAAGCAACAGTCCCAAACCGACTACTTCAGATGCTTAGAAACAAGCTCTACAGGGGAAGGACCAGCACATATTTGCATTAAAAAAAATAGCTGAGCTTTCTCCCTTTCCTTGTAGTGGATACCCTGCTCCTGCTCACCACCTCACTCTCCTTCCATTCCTTTCCAAACTTTCATTTTTCACAAATCTATACAAGCAGTGTTAGTCCTCACATGCAACAACAGGGCAACAAACAAAAGAACCTCAGTTACGACCAGGCATCCTTCCAAGGAAGAAGGATTTTGTGGCTCCAAAACTCTTGGAAGGGCTGTGTTGAACATATGTCTGTGGTAAACAGAAATTTCCAAACCTTAGTAAAACACCTTCCTTATTACAACACAGATGGAATTACTGGGAACTTACTGTGCTTGGTAATTGATCAAACTGTTTAAAATAGTAAGAGAAAACATCAGTTCAATGTCAGTGAAAAATATTTGCAAAAGTGCTGATGAATATGATTTTAATCCCATATAAAATTGTGGTGAGAAAAAGGAAATTTCTATTGGACACTCTCCACAGTAAACCTTAGTTTTTGCTTGGTATTAATCCACCCTGAATAGCTTCTGATCTGATTATATTTTACAATCATGTGGAAAGGCACACCAGGTAAATCACTCACTGTGCTTTGTTTGGGTAACTTTTCATAGGAATATAGAATAGGAAATTAATGCTGGGGAAAAAAATTATATTGATGGATTTCCCTGATAATTCTAAACCTTCTACAGTCCCAGAGGACAAGGTGGTAACAAATGAGTGGTCCTACACTGGGAGACTGGTACATTTCACAAGAAAAAGCCAAGCCCTGCCAAACCCTTAAAGGAAGAAGAAATTTCAAAGGATGGTTTAAGATTCTGGTTTGGTTTCTTTTCCTTGGAGAAGTTGTAGGGTGTAATTGCAGGTTCAGCTGAGTTTTTACAAAGCTAATGCAGAACTAAATATAATGAGGGAGTAAATTTCAGAAAAATTTGAGTCTGGCTTCCATTTTGTTCTCCTAAGTCAGGAAATTAGATTTCCATAGGAACATCTACATGGACCTTGGTTTTTTCAGCCTAGATTGAGGGGAGAACTAATACCAGTCCACAGCTTCCTCACAAGGGGAAGAGGGCTAGGTCTCCTTCTCTCTGGCCACCAGCTGTAAGACCTGAGGGAATGATATGAAACTCTGACAGTGAGGTTAGGAAAAGTTTCTTCACACAGAAGGTGGTTGGGCACTGGAATAGGTTCCCCAGGGACATGGTTTTGGCCCCAAACCTGACAGAGTTCAAGAAGCTTTTCAAGAAGTTCTAAGGAATATGGTGGGATTGTCCTGTGTAGGGCCAGGAGCTGGACTCAATGACTGATCTTTGTGGGTCCCTTCCAACTTAGGGTGTGCTGTGATTGAATGATGATTCTATCATAGGGCACAGCAAGTACAGAGGTACATAAGATTACCTAGAGCAAGATGACCTTGGAGTACCAGAAACAGGGCAGCCCTTGCAGCACAAAGGCTGCCATCAATTGCTTTGGAGATGCCTGGCCCAGCTGAGGTGAAGGTGGCTGTCTCCCCCTTCCCCATAAGCTCTGGAGCAAACATATTCCACTTCAGTCCCATCAGTCCCTTCCCCAAAAGCAGAGGCTGGGGTGTGGACCCCAGACCTTTCTGTGCAAAGGTCCCTGGGAAGGGTTATAATTAGACACAGCAGTCAAGTTCTTTGCTGCTTGGACTGTTGTTCTGCCTAACTCATCTGAACTTCAAAATATTGAGCGTCACCTCTCATTTTTCATGGCATTCCCACTAGAAACAGCATTGTTTGGCTCACTACGTCTTATTTTAATGATGCAAAAAGCTTCATTTGCAAAGCAATTAGTATTTGGGTATCTAAAGCAAAGATGAAGAAGTGCAGAAAAAAAAAAGTCCCTCAGCTCTTCCAGATTTAAATTCTTCTCATTTTATGCTCTGAATATGAAAAGAAAATTTGGAGATCAGATTGGAAATGACAGTGTTCTTTCAATTTTCTTACATTTTGTTACAGGGGCACTGTGGAGACAGTATCAGTAGGGTGTCTGTAATTTGTTGACATGTACAACAATTTGGAATTATGTACATTTTAATATAGATGCTTACTTTAATCGCAGTGTGCTGTCAAGGATTTTCAAGCTGGGATTTGACCTCTTCTGTGAGAGAGCTCTGTGTTCTCTAGTTCCAAAATTGCTTGTAAACACTTTTAGCTACCCTCAGGGGTGGAGCTAATGGTTCTGCACAAGGGTGGAGGAAAGATCTATGAACAGGCATGCAGCCCTGGAGGTCTTTGGCTCCAGGCACCCCTTTCTCTTCCATTTATTTTTTCACCTATTTGTGCAAAGTTTCAGTTTTCCTTTATTACCCATTTGCAAGAGCTTTCCTGTAGGGAAACAACAGAGTAGGAAGAAAATCTCTTTCATAGTACCTGTTATAACATCCTTCTACCATGCAAGCTGTGACCACCTTAAATCCCCAGGACAAAGGACGAAGTTTATCGGGTGAAACCACAAGAGTTTTTCTTATTATTTAAAAAGTATTGTTCTTGTAACAGAGAGAGAAGAGTGTTCAAAACCGCATCTCAGATTTGGCCTTTTGACTGGCATACATTTGCAGGGAGTTTTGGTTTCTATTCTCTGTGGTTGTTTCATATTTTCACACACCACATTCAGCTTCTAAGAACTAGTATTGGGAAGAGAATACATTGAGCCATTTGATAATATGATATGATTTATCTTCTGCATTTATGTGACATCCATTAAAATGTGCATTTGGCCTGGGACTTTCCAAGAAGTGGACACTGTACGAGTTCCAACTCTGCTTCAGGAAGAGAAAAAGATTCAGGAAGTCTGTTTTCGGCCAAGCTCCAGAGTTGTGCTCCTGAGGAGGCAATTCATACTAAATGAAGGTGGTGAAACACACAACCAGTCCACACATCTGATCGCAAAATCGCCAGGAAAAAGCCAAGAAAAAAAAAAGTCTCAAGATCATGCCTCATAGAGATTTTCTTAGATCTATGTAGGTCAGCATGGGGAAATAAGGAAATTGCCATGGGGAAATTGGGAGTGGAGAAATCTGTTGGAGGCAGCAAAAATCCCTGCCTATCCCTGCCTTAGCTGTCTGAGTTTGGCTCATTGCAAACCAACCTTCATCATATTCCCTCAGTGTGGGAGAAGAGTCTGAAAACAGAGATGAAATCTGAGCATTCCTAAACTACTTGAAATGTGAAATTGCTTTAGAGGATATTTCTAAAGAAAATGGTCGGAGAAAAACAATGCCCTTTATAAAATCGTCTTCTTTTTCCCAAACTGAGATGGCAATAGTCAATTCGATTTACCTTGCTCTATCTCTGAAGGCCTCTGAAACAGTGAAACCCACCTCTGCTGTTATCTTGGACAATTAAGCCATGTTGGATGAGGAAAAACCTGGGCTTCTGGGTCCTGTCTTTGGGACTGGCTGGTGACCAGGGCTGGGCTGTGTGTGCTGAGATGGGTGGCAGACCCCACACACCAAGTGCTGGTACCCACAGGGCAGTGTCCAACACTTTACAGCAAATTTCAGAGCCCTGCAGGTAAAGCCAGAAGCCAGAAATTTATCACATGCCTCAGGAAGGCAGAAGCCAAGATCTGGTACTGTCAATGTCCTCAGCCCATATAACAGCAGAGAATTTCTGAAGTGAAAATGAAGCTGGGCATTTCACCTTTCTCCAGAGCTGCAATGAAACAGGCTGTGAAACAACTGCCATGTCTGAATTTTGAACCTGGAGAAAGCAAGGCTGTGACACTGATGCTGACTGAGCTGGCCCCAGAGTGGTCTGTTCAGAAGGTTGTTTCCCTCTCTTTGCCTCAGATATCAGAAATAGCTGACAGAGCTGTCCTGCAGAGACCAGGAGCAAGACTTAACTCCACATTAAAGTGCCCTGGGGCAAGGTGTGATGCACAGTGAGTGTACACATGTGCCAGATGGTGGCTGGACAGGTATGGTGCAAGTTCACCCACATGCATCTGCTCAGTCTCTCCCGATGGATGAACTGAGGTGTGGAGACACACACAGGCATGGTCCATTCCCAACCTGCTCCCTATGGTTCTCCTCTTGACAGAGCTATGCTGCCTCTGTATCCCTTGCTGCATTTTGTCCCTTCAGGTGACAGTGAACTGAGAACAGCCACTCCTGTACACTGCTGGACATTGCTGGCTGGCAGCCCCTTGGCCTTCTGCAGTGTGACCAGTGGGTGAAGTCAGACAATTGTCTGCAGTGCAGAGGAATTTGAGATACCAGCCCAGCCCTAGGCTGTAAACACATCCATCTTAGTGCTGTTGTCACTTGCATGAGTAGAAGGGGGAAAATGGAAAGAGACAAAATGTCTTTGGAAGACCAACTTGATGAAAAGGGAAAAAAGATCAAAAAGGAGCTTGATTAATGGACTTGCATCCAGGCCAAGAGATACATACACTGAGAAACACTTCAACTTATTCCTGTCCACCTGCCATTTTGAGGCACATTGAGACAGGGCTTGACTGGCTTATGCCACATGCACACTGACACGGCTCCAGATGAGGAGATTTACACAGATGTTGCCTTGCCATCTGTCTTTCCTTGACTTTCTCAAGAGGGATCTGGACAGGGATGGGAAGCAAACTCTGATAAACTTCAGCAATATGTCTCCATTCCTGTCACACTTGTTTCCAGTTTCTTGTACCCTTGCAGTGACTATGGCCTGGGATGAACAGTCAAAACTGCTACAGCAGGTAATGAAGTGAAAACTTCACACTCACTGAAAGCTGCGTCTCACTCACATTTAGGCATTATATTGACTCTTTTCCAGACTTGGCAGTAGTATGAAAAAGTTACATGTCCAACCTCACACGTCAGCAGTGATGAAAGTGCAGAACTCTGTGCATTGTTTAGTAAAACCTTCAATTCTATTGTCCAGGAGAAATTCTGAGCCTTCATTTGGAGAAGATTAGCAAAAGATAATCTCCCACTATGGACTGTCCTGCCTGCCTGGCTATTAACAACAATGAATAAGGTGTGCTCTTTCTGTGTGATTTCATGCTCTAAAGATTAAAAGCAATACTGTCATAAATCTCTATCGGTAAAACTTGGCTGGACAGTGAAGGAGTGACAATCTTTGTCACAAAACTTGGGCTTCATTCCCATACAGTTGTTGAATACTTTCCTTTCCAGCTATAAAATGTAAGGTTCTAGTTTTTCTAGCTGGAAAATGATGTCAGGGTTTTATGCAGAGATTTTTGCTTGCAGATTTGCTTTGTTAAAAGTTTGATTTGTTTTCCAAATCAGAAGACCTTGTTCTAATGCAGGTCTAAAGAGCATCTAGGCTGCCAGCACTACTCAGAACTATATTTTTTTCAACTTGACTTGTACTAGAAATACTAACTTCTCCAACCCTTTCCCAGTGCCTGGGGGAATTCTGCTGGTGGGATTAGAACAGAAGAAGACAGAGTAGCCTTGGAGAGAATGGCCAAGCTGTCAACCTACTCTTCTTGCAGCATCATTTCAGCAATACATTGAGGGCCTGTTTCACTAATTGACTCCAACCCTGGAAGACATCCAGTAATTTCTAAAAAGAGCATGTCATGGCTTTTGCTTTTAAGAATCTGCAAATGGTCTGGATGCCCAGAAGAACAGATGCTGAGGCTCAGCAGCAGCTTGAAAGCAAGGAGCTACCACTGGCAGGCAGAGCTGTGAGAAGTTAACATAATGGAAAAAACAACACATTTTCCATGTAAAACTTCTCTGTTAAGTAGAACACGGCTGCATGGATTTTTTAAGCATTAAATAGTCTTCAAATCTCATTTCACCTCCCAGAAAGAAGGAAATATAAACAGACCTAATGCTGGGAAGATGGAGGAGATGGAACCGGTGACTTGCAATCTGGTTGCAAGAAGACCTTTTTACCATGGGTGATCAGAGATATTGCATTGATTACATGATGTTGAACTTCTTATCTAGCAGGCACAGGCCATGGGGCTGAATTCTGGCTGATGTGAGACTGGCTGAAGCAACCGTGTTTGTGCCAACATGCAGAACCATGTATTTGTACATGGCAGTTAGCATTGGCATAGCATATGTGATCAGTCCTGCCTTCCCCTCCACACTCCAAGGTATATAAAATCTATATTCTTTTAGGCTGAAACACGTCTGAATTAATGAATGAACAAATGAAAGAATGAATCCTAAGGACATTGCATTGTGTGCTCCAGCCAGAAACACTGCCCAGTTCATGTGACTGAAGGAAATAACTTGGAGGACAGTTTCCCTTAGGGCAAGAACCAGTTATACAAATGGAGGATATCTGACATGACCCCATCATAGACCCTTGGGGAAGCATGGCAGCCCAATTTCCCAAAGAGGCAGGAGAAGTAGAAGTGCCTTCCAACTGTTTCCAGCTGTTTCCAAACTTGCTAGCATGGCAGTTTGTCAATCTCAAGCTGCCACCCACACTGGACACAAATCCCCCTGGCTTTGCCTTTCTAATACACACCCCAAGCCTGTTTCCAGAGAAAATCCCTGCCTGTTGGCTGAGGTTGCCTGCAGTGTGGCTTTTACCAGCCTGGGTCCCCAGTTCTTTTCCTTAGACTAAAGGGCTTGACAGCTCTTCAGTCTGACAGCTCATTCTTCCATGGCTTTAATGAGGCCTGTAATTATTATGGACTAGAGTAGTTAATTTTGGATGGTAGAAGCAGCCAATAATTGGATAGGAAGAGGTCTTTATATTGCCTGTCAAATCGACTTCCCTCTTCCTCTCCCTCTCTCTTCTCCCACAGTGTCTCATTTGTGACTTTCTTCTACTTCTCTCCCCACTGGCTCCAGGCACCACCTCATCTTCCTGCAGAGGTCTGTATGGCTTTCACTTTCCCTGCCTCCACATAATGCCAAATTTCCCTACACCCTTTCCTAGTGGTCCCAGATTCCACCTGCCCCTGCCTGGAGCACTCCCCCTCCAGCACAGCCCCAGCCCAGGGCACGCAGTGGTGGCCGGGTGCTGATCGTACCTGGACACACGGCCAATGGCCCCATCTGCAGAGCCAGGTCAGCCAAAAGGGACATGTCAGCCTGAGCAGATTTTTAAATTGCTTTCATTTTTTGGTCTGACTGAGATAACACAGGCACAGTTCCACAGCATTAGTGCTGCTAAGCAAGCAACAGCCCAAGGAAGGCCAGGAGCCTTCCCAAGTGCAGGAAACAGTTTCAGCTCAGCAAAGCCATTGTGAAGATATTTCAAGTCAGAGAAGTGATTAAATGCTGTGTCAGAGCCTCAAACTCTGCCACTTCATGACAGAAAAGAAAGACATCTCCAGCAAAATGGAGCCAAGTTTCTTTCACAAAACTCGTGATGTTCTGGATAAAGTCTCAGAGAAAAGCTGCCAACTATGAGGGCATATATGACTGCATGTTGATATCAATGTGCTTATACATCGAGCCCATTCCCTCGTGGGGTTTGCTTGCCCTGACATGATTTTTAGAAGTGAGAATTCCTCACAGAAAAGAAAAATTTTAATTCTGCTTGAAGAAGGTTATGGGAGCAGAAAAGGTAATTTCACATGCAAGGTCCACTGCCAAGATGTGCTTTACTCTGGTCCGGGTTGGCAAAATGAGAAGAAGGTCTGTGTCAAGTTTGGGTTTGCCTTGCATCAGAAGCCCTCAGGAAAGCAGCTAGGGCAATATTGAGGCATAGCATGGTAGGCAGAGCTGAGCACAGGGGTCTCCTCTGTCCTCAGAAGTCACAAAGCACAAAAACACCCACAGTTGCCGTGGTGGGCTGGTGTGCTACTACTCATGTTGCTGGTTTTAGTCTGGGAAATGCTCATTTCTGTCCTGTCCCAATGGTCTAGTGCTGTATTTTGCTGGACAAGACAACATTTTAAGGGACTCTGCAAATTCTTTTGTTCAATCAGGCCCTGGCAATCTCAGAGCTGAGACCTGTTGATGGTTAGTTTGCTCAGGCACGCTGAGCTCAACTGTAATGATTGCAAATGCACTGAGAGGTTACTGCTTGACACAGATCTTCAGAGATCTCCAGCGTGTCTACCAAGCTAAATTAGGCTTGTGCAGGTGCCCAATTTTTATTTTCCTTCTTGGTCTTTTGAATAATAACAGTGAAATAAAAGAATCCCGGACAAAAGTCCAAGGCCCAGGCAAGTTTTTTGCACTATAAGCTCCCACAGTTTCAGAGCAAGGAGGTTGCTCTGGAGGCTTTGTGATGAAAGGTGCCAGCTGAGCTGACAGGTGCAGAGTTAATGCTGTTCAAGCCCCCAGGCCTTCAAAGAACAGAGACAATCTAGGAGGTAAGGAGAAGAGGGAGTGTGGAAAGGGGCATAACCAGCTGTGTCACTTGGCGAGGCATTTTATGGGCAGCATCACACACAAGCGTGGCAGTACAAGGCAGATGGGATCCTGCTCCTGTCCCGTGCAGAACCTGTGCAATTGATAGGGTGGCTGTTTCTGATGTGTCCTGTTGACGCCCTTTAGACTTGTGTGGATGGATCCATGGGCTGGTGCCTCCGTTTGAAGGTGCCAGCCATCCTGCAGACCAGGAACAGAACACACTTCTGGTAACAAGGCTTTTCCATGCCTGCCTTGTTCCACTTTGGTGGGTAAAGTACTCCCTGTCCTCATGTTAAAACCATGAATTTGTTCTTTGCTTGCATAGGAGTGGCACAGCAGGCTGGAGCTGCCCCATGCAAGGCAGGGTTGGACCAAACCCCTGGGCCCTGGATTTGCCAGCTCTGACAAGCAGGTTTTTAGCAGTTCTCCATCTGAACAGCTGTGTTGTTATCTCTCCCAGCGAAACAGAGATGGAGGGCATACTTTGAGGGGCAGCAGTAAGTTGCCTGCAGTTTAAATCTGTTAGCAGCTGAGGTGCTCTGGTGCAGGGGTGTGCAGGGGAGAAAAGCCAGCCCCAGCAATCTGCCACTGGGGGCTGAGCTGCAGCTGATGCTGGAGCCCAGTTCAGTGAGATGCTCTGCACCCCTACTGCCACAGCCAGGGAGGAGCACAGCTCTGAAGGCTGTACTGCTCCTTGGGCGTTATTTCATGGGTGTCATGGGAGACAGTTTCCCCCATTTTCAATTTGCTGACAGATATATTGTTACCTATCAGCAGGACTTGTTTCTGAAAGCGTTTGTGTGACTAGCTTTGCCTGCTAGTGTCAGTCATTTGTCACAAAGCACTGTTGTTTAAGGTGCCTGTTGCAGAACTCACACTCTCTCGGTGCTGCATGACCACATGGCATTCAGTGGCAGTACTGCAGTCAGAACTCTAGCTTCCAAAATAAATCTATGCATGGGTATGTCTGTTTAACCTGTTTTCTTCTCAGCCTAGCTGATACATGGCAAGCACTTTTCTGCCTTCATCATGTCCTGTCAGCAGATTCATTGATCTCAGTTCTGGAGAGTATAATCGGATCTCATCTGTTAATTTTTCATGATTGTTTTCCAAATGGCCCACAGTTGAGTAACATGACTTCTTCCAGTTCTCCTCACAAGTATTTTTTGTTGGACACATTCAATTATGGGCCAATAGTTATCCCAGCAAGACACCCGTGGATCAGAGACATGGGGCTTGGATTCCTCACTAATAAAAGATGCTGGTTTTTGCAGAGGTGTTTCAGCATGAAGACCATCAATATCCAGCCTTAACATTGAGGAATGGCTGGTTTCTGGATGAGCATCACTTTTTCCTGTATGGTGTATTCTCATAGCTCCCAAGCAGACAGGAAAATTTGGGCTCTGGGAGTGGAATATTTTGCTGTGAGGAAAAAAGTGGATTACTAGAGACACATGACATTGGATATCAACATGTGAAGGGTAAAACATTAATTTTTGTTTTAAAAATGTGCGGTTAGAAATTGCTCTCCTAGCAACAAACCACCTTAGCATGCCAAATGCTGAACCTTAACAACATCATATTTGTGCTAATTCCATCTGTTTCAGTTCAAGACAAGTTACTAAGTGAATCAACAGCAAGCAGTACCAGTGAAATAAAAAGTATAATATTATTTTCATGTAACCCCTCATTTCTTTGAAAATTTGAAATGCAGTTTGTCCCAAAGCTTATGGATCACAGGGAAGAAGCATTTGAAGGAGGGGAGCACTGGTATGAAATATTGCTGACTTTATGCTGCTCACTGATACACTGTCAGACTTAATACAGCTATAAATCCCCATTTGTATGTATTTCCCCAAAGTCCTGGTTAATGTGAACAGAAGAGGCTGAATGGTTAGAGGTGCAGAATAAATGTTTTTTTCATCTTTTTATGGTGTTTCTTTAAATCGCTTTGCGTCTCTGCTGGCTACATATGCTTTCCTAGAGGAGAAGAGACTGGGCTAGTGCAGAAGAAGAGAAGAGACGGCACTAAAGCCTGCAGAAGTGAACATCACTTCAAGTAGCTTCAGCTGTGGGCAAGGCTACATTGCCTACTTCAGTGGGAACCCACTGCAGCTGAGGGGATTTGATCTCACCAAAGACAATCTGTGTTTCTTCCTTCCATCTTCTTGCAATTTCAATCACTAATTTTGTCTACCAACAAGTAACTTCCTTTTCTTGCTCTGTAGTAGCTGGTGTCCCTTCTTAAACTGCAAGAAATGTTGTTCTGAAAAGAAATGGGGAAAGACTAGGAAGTTGCTTGGTTGTGTAGATTTTGATACTGACCTGGCTTTCCTCTAAGGCCTAGGGTACATCTTTTAATGATTCTCTTCATATTTCTTGTCTGCCGATGGTTTCTGATGCACAGAGGCCTAACAAGGAACATGCTGGGAAAACTTTTGGAGAGAAGTCTCTGGATAGATCCATTGAGGACAACAAGGATCTTCTTCTAGATCTGCTCTACCCAGATGCAGATTTTTGTCCTTGCCATAAACTCATGGAACCAGAGCCACACTGCTTGAGGAAGATCTTGGGAATTCTTCACTGTGAGGGTGGTGAAGCACCGGAGCAGGTTGCCCAGAGAAGCTGTGGATGCCATGTCCCTGGAAGTGTTCAAGGCCAAGTTGGGTGGGGGTCTGAGCAACCTGGTCTAGTGGAAGGTACCCCTGCCCATGGCAGGGGGGTTGAAACTAGCTAATTGCTAAGGTTTCTACTAATTCAAACCATTCTTTGATTCTGTGAATTTAGTTTGAGATGCAACACTAAGCACCTCCAGCTGTAGCACACCTTATGCCAGAGCAGCCCTGTGTTAAGCATCATGTGTTCAGATAAGACAGACAGAAAGTGTCTGAATGCATGCAGAGCAGAGGAAAGGAGTGCATGCCTGTGGCATGTCCAGAGGAGCAGATTTCACTGATGGTGTCAATTATAAACTTATGTTGTTATTGTTGTTTGTTTCCTTTTAAAGCATAATTTACAGGGAAATATTTAGAAGCAGCAGGAAATTATTAGAAGCTTAAAAGCTTTTCTTGAAATTGTCAGTCTCCACAAGCAGGTTCAATTATTCCTCCTTCCCTCTTTCCTGTCATTACCCTTCAGTAAGAAGTGGATGTTTTTACACAGAGCTGAGTGTGTGTCTCTTTGGTATGACTGGCCTCACAAGCAGTGAAAGAAGGAGCTAGGATCAACTCTAAACTCTTGTCCTCACTAAAATTTACTTAAGGAATATTTGTAAAGTACACAAAGTCATAGATCAGGGAAAGATTTTCAAGTGTTCACACATAAAATAAAGTGAAGATCCTTAAAAATGCAGTCTTTAAGAAGTGTCTTTTTCCATAGGAAGACATGGTTTGGGCTTATTTATTTATTTAGAACAGACATTTTGAAATATACACAGCTGAAAATGTCAAGACTTTTAGGACTGTGTGAAATAGTATTGGTCAGGGCAGAGCCAGTAAACACATTTCACCCAACAGAAACAGACTGCGACTGGCATAATAAAATAACCACAGTTACTCTCATTCCAGATGAAGCTCAGTTTAGTCATAATGTTAGCTGTGCCTTCCATCATACAGGCACTGATGTTTCCAAAAGAATATTTGCTGAGAAATAAAGCAAGCAGCAGATTACGAGGAAATTGGTTCATATATTTTCCAAAGAGCTGAACTCCTGGGCTTGCTCAGTGAGCATTGACTGCAGGTCCTTCAGGTTTATATTAGTCTGATTCCACTGATTTCCACAAGGAGAACTGCATTTTGTTCCTTCTCTGATATCCAAAAGCTCTTCAGTAGTTAGTTGAAATGTAACAGACTGTAAGCATTATAACTCTCTCATGTCTCAAATAGCTTAGAGAAAGTTTGTCAGGAGAGCTGGTTCAAATTCCATAATCATTTCTGTCACAAACAGGGTGTTAAGCATATGATAAGAATAGAGATAAAATTAGTTAAAGCAACCTGATCTAAATTTATTCCCTGGTCTTAAGTGTTTAGTTATATTTGTCTCAATATGAAGATGTAGAAATGGGCTGCAATCCTTTTCAGTGGGGACAGGTTGTTGTGACATACACTGAGGAGCATTGCCCAGCTGTCAGTGTGTGACAGCCACAACAGCCAGCACTACACAGGTGGGATGTAGAATGCTTCCAGAAAAGCATTCCAGCTCTCTGAGCTGGAAAACAACTCTTCCGGATATCAGAAGGCTGTCAATATGTGAGGGGAGCAGCACGCAGCACCACACAGGTGGGATGTAGAGAGCTTCCAACAAAATATTCCAGCTCTCCGAGCTGGAAAACAACTTTCCGGATATCGGAAGGCCCTCAAGGCTAGACCCAAAAGGGATTTAAACAAAGTCTCACACGGGCTAAAAACCAACACAGGATCACATGTTCCCATTAAGGAGTATTTCAGTTTTGTAAGTAAAGGGAGTTCTTCTGAGTACCAGCCTGCCCTAGTGATCTGACAACTGTCTTTTTCCCCCAGAACTTCTCAGCTTTTAGGTCCTTGAAATAAATTTTGAGGTCTTTCTCAAATCTATTTCCCACTTTTTCTTGGAATTGTCCTTTGTATTTTTAAAGCTGCTTCTAAGGAATAATTCTTTCCTGTTTTGTCTCACTTTGTGTCATCACATAGTGATTAATACCAGTGTCCATAAATTCTCCTTTCTAGGTCACTTTATAGCCTACATGCTAAACTTCATACCAGCTGAGTTAATAGAGTGCATGTTTTTTCTCTCATGAGGCAGCTCCCAGTAGGTTGTAGGCAAGTATTTGTGTTTCACAGTATGAAGACTTCATAAGCATCCTTTTAATTGAACACTGGTACTCAGCAGAGATCACTCAAGACTGCTCATTTTGGGCTGTGTGGCATTGCAGGAATAAATTTTTCATTTATTCCCATCTGTTTCCAAAATTGTTTTTTCTGGAAAAGTGATAGGGGCTATAATGAAGCCCGTGAAAGGTCAAAAAACAACATCTCTAATTGAAAGTACTCTTGGGAATTCCCTTGGAAATAATCCTCTTTGTTTTTTTGTCTCACTTTCTGGCTGCCAGTGTTGAACCACAGAGTTAATAGCAGCCCTCTAAAATAAGCCAGCTTGTTTGTTGGGTAAGCCACAGCCATCTCTCTCTAAACCTCTCCATTTGCTGATACCAGCAGAATAATGGGGGAGAAGCATGCAGCTGGGGTGGAGTGTAAAGATGTGCTGAAAATAGCCTCTCTGGGTTTGTCTTCCTTTTGGCAATAAGCCCCTGCAGTCCATATGCAAAGGACCACAGAGTGAAATGCCAGATGATGGTCGTTTCAGAAGAAAGCTCTGCAATTTACTCTTCTCCCTTGGGCTCCAAGGGTACAGCTTTTACTCCAAGTGCTTCTGATTGTTTCAGCTTGAAAAATCTCAGACTGAGGGAGGCAGGAATGTGGGGCTCCAAAACCCAAAGCAGTGGATGAAAAACAGTGCACGGCAATCACTGCCTGACCAGCCAGGAGCAGAGGCACCAGTGTGGTCTCAAAGGGAGGGAATGCATGCAGTGCTGTGACTGACTCAGGCTGGGCTTATCCTGCCTCTCTCAGGAGCAGTCAGCTTTCAGGACTGGTTCAGAGCAGGCTGCCAAGTTTGCCAAGAGGCTGCATGAACAGTAATTAGTATCTCCCCCACAGCTTAGTTTGCAGTGAATGGAAGATGGCCACATCCCACACGATTTCCTGCAAACCCTCATTTCAACATCTTTGGTACTCCTCCAGCTAGTGACAGCTACTGAATGGTTCTTCCAGAACTTCAGTGATGAGCTGAGTTCCAGACATGAGGATTTTGTGTCATCTGCTGGCAAGTCCCTTGCAACACCCAATCACTTGTTGGCACAGCCATGGAGACTTTATCCTCTTAAAATTTCAAGCTGGCAGATCAGGAAAGAAATGCCATTAAGTTAGAGTATTTTAGTGTGCTGCCAAGTTTTCTATAAACTTGAAAGTCTTAGTTCTGACTTAATGAACAAGCATCTTCAGATATCAAATGAATTGCATAGTATTTGAGATATTCAAGTTCTAAAGAAACCTCATTTTTAACAGGTGAGATTGGCCTGTTGTGCTCTCCTCCAGTCAGTTGGCTCTCATTTCTAAAAAGCTTTTTGAAGATTTTGCTGGCAAACAGGGAAAGATTAAGATTAAAGGAGTATTATGGCCAGATCCACAAAGGCCCTCAAAATAAATGAAACTTCTGTTAATTTTAAGAACACTGGGATTTATATACCTAAAGACTGTTTTCTTGTGCTATAAACTTAATGAAATAGATTTAAAATGGTCTTCACAGCCTTATTTGTGTTGCTGATTTATGCTTCAGTTCTGTGGGGTTTTATACTGCACCAGTCCTAGCAGCATGGGAATGGTTTACCATTAAGATTAGTAAAATGAGAGTGAGTTGTGTTAATCTCTCTTGAACCACCACAAGCATTCAGACAAGCAGACTTTTTCTTCTCAGGAAGTAATGGAATTCTTAGTTTCTAGAGTGAAGTTGAAGCTATGGTGTCTGTCCTGCATGGTAGAGTTCTTGCCATCCCCCCAGGACACAAATCACCAAAAACTGCTGTTCCAGAATCTCCTAGTTGAGGACGCTGACAGCCTAATGCAGAAACATCATTCCTTCAGAGTATGATACAGCACTTGGAAGCTACTCAGCCAGGCATCACACACAGAGAATCATGCTATTTGCAGCATCTGTTTTTTGGTGTCCCATTGGGAGCTTTCAGAGAGCCAGCACTTGGCATTGTAGCCTACAGCTGGGCTCTGATCATACAAATGTTCCAGCAGGATTTAATTGAGATAATTCATAATTCATCAAAAAAAGAAAGTGGGACAAGTTAGATTCTGGACACAAGCAATGGAGAGCAGTCAAGTGAAGATAGCAGCCAAGTGGTCAAGGCTCCGCTTAGCATTGTTTTCAGTTCTGGGTCTGCCACCTCTGAAGGGATGTGACAGGGATGAGATGTAACAGTTGCTTGCCATTCCTTCTCCTTCCCTTTTTCTGTCCTGTAACAGGCATGATAAGGTCTCATGGCTCCAGACTTGCCCCTCCTTCTTGTGGCAACCACTTTGAATTTTCCTCCACAGCTAGGACACCCAGCGCAAGCTTTGGCATGGATAGTTCAGCCAGTGAAAACACTGTCTAAGCCTATTTGCTCCATCTCTACAGCAGTCCTGAGATGGTCAGTGGGGTGTGCAAAATGTCCACTTTTATTAGTTTCTCTTGAAATATCAACTAGAAATATACCTAGAGCCATGTATACACATGAACATACCTGTGAAGAATTTCTAAATTAATACAATCATACTTTAATAGCAGAAGCTTTGCTCTTTGACCAAAGCACAGATGCAGCATGATTTGTTTGCCTCTGTGCAGGAGGAGATGGGAAATATTGTCTTTTTTTCAATAAAATCCAGATGTTGATTTTATAATACCGTCAATAGTTCTACAACTTCAAGAGACGCATGTCCTTGCTGCAACTGCTGGATCTGCAGCTGTTCTCTTAATGTTAACCATTGGAATGTGGGACTGATTCAGCCCTGGGAGATCAAGCCTGACAGATGTTCATCACATCTGCTCTTCAGAGCTTCCAGTAGACAAGATGCCACCATCTCTCCATCACAACCTTCTCTCATATTGATCCAAAACCTCCTTTGCCACAAATCAAGTAGATTTCTTCTTGTCCTTCACTTTAAGTTACATAGGGAACTTGTGAAAGAAAAAGTATTATGAGGCAGAAGTGAAAGGCACAAATACAAAGAGGAAGGCATTCAGCACGGTAAGAATGTAACAGAGAAAGGTCAAATAGCTACAGTCAAAAATTAAAATTAATCTAATGCAGTTTTGGTACTCTCTCTTTTTTTATAAAAATAATTTTCGATTTGTAGCCTGCTCTTGTCTGTCTTGGGAATAAATTTCAGAGGAGCTCTCTCTATGCCAAGATCCAAATAGAAAATAGAAAAAGATACAGATCAGACCTTAGTAATTCCTTTTTGAAGATATCTGTTTCGTTGGAGAGCATGACACAGAGATGACTGCTCCTTGCATATGGTTCTAAAACTGGTTGCGCATGGTGGTTCAGCAGAGACTATTTCATTTTCTTTTCACAAAAAGAAGTCAGGGTGAAGAATGTCAAAAACTCAAAGCAAGAAAATTTTGCTTGTCTCCCCCTTTTTTCTCCAGATGGCTTATCCCTTCAGAGGAAGAAACTAGATTGGTCTAAGTTCTTGACAAGGTCATGCTGATGCTTTTATATCCCGTCATTCTCTTTCAACCCTGATTAATTGTTGAGAACTGTGGTGCAATGGACATCATGCTGATGTCTGAGTCATGAAAAGACCGTGTGATTGTCTGTTTCCCACTGCTGTCCTTTGATGAAGGGGTCTGGGTCCTCTGGGTCTAAGACAACAGATGGTTGTGAAGCACCTGCCAAAAGAGCAGGAGAGAATAGATTGATGCATGTGGTCGTATCCTGCACCAGAAAATTAATAAAACCCAGAGCATGACTTCTCATTACTTCAACAGAGAGCCACAGCTTAAATGAACATCAGAGAGGATCTTAACACATTCTCGTGTGGCATCCCAAGCTTACCACGAATGTCCTTCCAAACTGTGAGTTGTCTCCAGAAGGATGCTGTCTTGGGCAGTGTCTCTCAGTAAACACAGTTTTTCATGCCACAGATTCTCTGAGTCACCCCAGTACAGCACACTTATCCAGCTCACCACAAAATCCACTGCATTGTACATCCTGATCTGTGGGGAAGGCTCAGCATGCTCGTGGCCCCCATGCTGAGAAGGAAGGTGAGGAGCAGCAGGGCTGGGGCTGGGCCACTGGCCTCTGCCCTCTTTTTCCAAGCAGTAAGGTTGTCCCTCAGGTGAGTTCCCCTTCTTATCCCACGGGGTTCCTGGAGGAGCTGGGAGACTCCTGAAACAGGTACTGCATGCATGTAGATAGGGCATGTGAGAGCATGTCTTTCTGCCCAGGTTCTGCTTGTGCCCTTCTCTCAGACCAAGGTGAGCAGAATAACTACCAGATTTGTAGATGCCCCTTGGCTTAACCACTTGGGGACACTCCAGACTGGAAGGGATTGCATTCCCATTCAGCACAGAACAAGGCGTGAGCAATCTGCAACCCCTTTTTTATGCCATGCAACAAAATTGGTCCTCACAATTTCCCTGCTTTTGTATCCTTCTTAAACTCAGTGGGCTCCCTGCCATGACAAGTTCGGACTCCCAAAGGGTTATAGCTGGAAAATACTCTGTCACTCGTTGTTTGCTGAGGCTGAACAGTGGAGTTGAATGATTGGCTTCCAGGCTGCCAGCACCTTGGCAATTCTCTCAGAGGATTAAAACCAGAAACATTTAATAACCGAAATCCAGACTTCTCAAAATTACTCAGAAGAAAATGCCTTCATGGGTGTGGAGAGAATGGGAAGGGGACCTAGAGAAAACATAAACAAACAAACAAACAAACCAACAAACAAACAAAAAGATGTCTCTAGGGAAGGAGTCAAGCTCTGCTGCTGGGGGCTTCTGGAGACATATATTTACAGAGTTCACTAAGATTTTCTCAATTTATACATTCTCTGATGCAGATGCAACTGATCCATTGTCTTTCTGAGAGGAATATTAAAATGAGGAGCAGTTCCAAAATAAAATTGCTGATCTTTCAAACAGTAATTTTACTAATGTTCACTCATAATTACTAAGTCATGAAGAATCTGGAGGTCCAATATATGCTTGGAGATTTTAAAAACCCTTGTCCTGAAAGTGTTGCAATACCTTTGCCCTCAGGTGCTAACATCGGCATATAATAATAAGACTCGTTGTCATCAAGGTACTCAGCCCCCTGAGCTGCAAGACAGAGCCAGGGAAGAGAATGAAACCTGCACACTCCAGGAAGGAATGGTCTGTGAACTGCTATATAACTTAGACCAGCACAAGTCCATGGGGTCAGATAGGATTCATCCGAGATTGCTGAGAGAACTGGCAGAAGAGCTCACTAAGCCACTTTCAATCATTTGTCAGCAGTCCTGGTTAACCAGGTAGGTCCTACATGACTGGAAGCTGGTAAATGTGATGCCCATCTATAAGAGGGATTGGAAGAAGGATTCAGAGAACTACAGGCCTGTCAGCCTGATCTTGATGCCGAGTAAGATTATGGAGCAAATCATCTTAAGTGCCATCTTAAGGACAACCAGGAGGTCAGGGGCAGCCAGCATGGGTTTGTGAAAGGCAGGTCCTACTTGACTGACCTACTCCCCTTTCATGGCCAGGTGTCCCACCTAGTGGAGGAGGAAAAGGCTGTGGCTGTTGTCTACCTGGACTTTAGTGAAGCACTTGACTCCATTTCCCATAACATTGTCCTGTAGAGACTGTCTTCCCATGTTATAGAGGGATGTATTATTTTCTGGGTGGATAGCAGGGCCCTGAGGTTGATTGTGAATGGAGCTAAAGCCAGCTGGTGGGCAGCCACTAGTGAGGGTCCCCAAGGTTCTGTGCTGGGGCCAGTTTAAATGTTCTTCATCAATGGCCTGGAAGAGGGAATTGTGTGCACCCTAACTGAGTTCACAGAGAATGCCAAGGTTGGTGTGAGTGTCCATCTGCTGGAAGGTAGGAAGTCTCTCCAGAGGGATCTGGAAGGCTGGATCAATGAGCCAGGGCCAATTGTACAAAGTTNAGGCAGGTCCTACTTGACTGACCTACTCCCCTTTCATGGCCAGGTGTCCCACCTAGTGGAGGAGGAAAAGGCTGTGGCTGTTGTCTACCTGGACTTTAGTGAAGCACTTGACTCCATTTCCCATAACATTGTCCTGTAGAGACTGTCTTCCCATGTTATAGAGGGATGTATTATTTTCTGGGTGGATAGCAGGGCCCTGAGGTTGATTGTGAATGGAGCTAAAGCCAGCTGGTGGGGCAGCCACTAGTGAGGGTCCCCAAGGTTCTGTGCTGGGGCCAGTTTAAATGTTCTTCATCAATGGCCTGGAAGAGGGAATTGTGTGCACCCTAACTGAGTTCACAGAGAATGCCAAGGTTGGTGTGAGTGTCCATCTGCTGGAAGGTAGGAAGTCTCTCCAGAGGGATCTGGAAGGCTGGATCAATGAGCCAGGGCCAATTGTACAAAGTTCAATTATAAAATAAGCTGAGTCCTGCACTTGGGTCACAGCAATCCAATGAAGCACTACAGACTGGGGGATGAGTGGCTGGAAACCTGCCTGGGGGAAAAGGACCTGGAAGTGCTGGTGGACAGATGGCTAAACATGAGCTAGTGCATGCTCAGGTGCCCAAAAGGCCAATGGCATCCTGGCCTGTGACAGAAATCGTGTGACTAGCAGGATGAAGGCACTGATCATCCCCCTGTATTTGGCACTGCTGAGACCACACTCCAACTCCTGTGTCCACTTTAGTGCCTCACTAAAGCACTGGAGAGAGTCCAGAGCAGGACAGCAAAGCTGGGGAGAGGTCTGAAGCACAGCTCTTTTGAGGAGCAGCTGAGGGAGCAGGGGTTGTTTAGCCTGGAGAAAAGGAGGCTCAGGGAAGACCTTGATGCTCTCCACAATTGCCTGAAAGGTTTGTGACAGTCTCTTCACTGAGGCAACTAGTGATAGGACAAAAGGAAATGGCCTCAAGTCCCATCAGGGGAGGATATTAGGATAAAAATTTTTGTGAGAAGGGTTGGAAAGCATGGTGGAATCACTATCCCTGAAAGTGTTCAAAAATGAATGGATAATGAACTTAAGGACAGGGTTTAATGGTGAATACAAGTTGTGGTGATAGACTGAGGGTTGGACTTGTATGTCTTGAAGGTCTTCTCCAATTGCAATGATTCTATAATTCAACCTTCTTGAAAGAGTTTCTGGGCCAAGTTCTTCTCTACTCACATCATTACTTGTTCTATTAACTTTAGTGGGTTGGAATGGGCATGGTTTCGCCCCCTGTATACCAAATTAAACTCTTGTTTTCAAAACATAGACTTTGAAGAACAGAGAATGCCAGTCTGTCATATTGGCAGTTCCAGCAGCTCAAGAAAACCACCCAAGAGTCCTGTCTGAATAAGTGTATGCCTTAGTATCACCATAAGCATAGTAAAACCATGCTAATATTTAGAGAAGGCTGGAAAACTGGGAAAGCAGATTCCAACATGAAATTTAAAAAATCTTTAAAGGCAATATTTAACAACAAAGGAGGTTCAGAAGTTTATTTCATAGGTCATGATGTCCTGAGACTTGTGTAACTACTAAAAAGTTGTTTTAAGTTTTTAGGCAAACTGAAGTAACATAAACTAACACTATAAAAATGTGGGTGAGGTTTTCATAAATACTTAAACAGGGTTTAACAGAGTTCCTTCCTGTATTGCATCACATTTTAATACAAGACAAGGCAAAGACAAAGATTTTGAAAAGTACTCCATCTTTTCTCCAGCCTTTAGTTTGTGTGCTCCCGTGTAGGAAAATAATACACTTTCTTATCTACAGACTGTAAAATCATGTATTTCAATCATGCTGATTGAAAACAAGCCTATTTTGGCTGAAAATAAAGGCTATCTTGCACTCCCTACCACTAAAGCAGATGCTGGATGGAAAAGATGCTCAGGTGATAATTACTCAGTATTTTACTTCAAACTTCAACACAATTTCTGAAACATAGCTTTATCCCACCCATACTGCAAGACCACAGGGGTTTCATACCTCTTCTCCTTCAGCTTCTGCTTGTGGCACTTGAAAGGACAAGAAAGACAAGTCTCCATTTTTCATAAAGGTTTTTCTTACAAGGTTGTTAAAAGTTCATAGATGAAAGCCCATAGATGAGAGGATGCATGTGATATTGGCAAAGGAGGTTGAAAAAGAATATGTAAAGGCTGGGGCATTATCAAAAAAATAAAAAAAAAAAAACTGAAACAGAACATAATTCCCTTTCCTAAATCAAGTCCAAGTTTGCACATAGTTTGTATGCTGCAAATGAAGGTAATCCATAAGCTGGTGGGTAATAATGCCAGTGAAACTTGATTTGCTTCAAATTGCTGAGACTCAGACTTGGAGTCTCTGGGCTCTTTTTAGTAAGGGAAAGGCAATACTGAAGACTTGTCTTTTTCGGTGGAACTAATAAATTCAGCAGCTCCTGTGCAGTCATGTCTTTCTCTGAAATATGAAATTTATTGTGTGCATCTCTCCTCTGTCAAATCTGAGAAAAACTGGCTAGAGGATTCAAGACTTATTAGGGATGTATATGCAAAGGTATACACCTATGTTGTTATGACTACAGAAGCCTTAGTTCTTTATGAACATTGGTTAAAAGTGTGGCAAATTAGACTGAAATCAAAGATGAGTGAAGAATTCTTCTAAGATTTTGGTCAATGCTAAATCTATTATGATTTTATTATATTTCCTATTATTGTAGTCACTGGTGGGGTGAGCTTTTGTTTTTGTCAGCATTTATTGCAAGTCAATGCTGACAAATCAATGTGAATACATTATTTTCAACAAGCATCAGCTGAAGAGACATGCAGTGCCATGTGACTTTGGCTAACTAATTGGGTAGCTCAAATCTTGGAGCTCAGATACATGAACAAATAGCTGTGGTGAACAGCTTGTGAGCCAGTCACAGACAGATGTTTACTTGTGGAAAACTTTCAGCTAATAGTACATATTCCTGGAGAAGTCATAGTCTGTTTATAGGCAATTTCTGGCATGAAGGGACTATATTCATCAATTATAATGTTTAGTCTGAATTGGTTTCCAACTCTAATTGAAACTAAATGAAGAACTGGCTAATGAAGAAAAGGGCTGCAGCACTTTTCTTTTATAAAGCTCCAACACATATGCCTCTTCTTGATATATTGGTAACTATGCATGAGTTTGTTCAACTTTGTCTTTTCTCAAGGGTGTGGTAAGCAGGCAGCTCTTTTTGACCTTCTCTGCTGGTTGACAGGTTCTTGGTGAAGTGTCTCAGAACTTGAGAAGGAAATCAGTAAGAGCAATAAATTGAAGCATGTCCAAATAATGCCAATGATATTGCATAGGTTTGCCAAACCATGGCAACTCACAGCTGATCACAAAGTGGGTGTTCAGATTAAGTAGGAACATCCTTACTTTGTGCTTTCCATGGAAGCTTCTCTCTAACAGGAGCCTGGCTGGGACTCCTTGGCAGGCTGCACCACTTGCTCTGCCAGCAGTAGCTGTTACCCAGCCGGGGAGAACCTATTTTCCCTGGTACATTCCTCCAGTTTCTGTTGATGCTTTGTGTTGTGAAAGACAAAACTCATGTAGCCATGTAATAAAAATAATCCACTGTAGATGTCAGAGTGCTGGTTGGCTGCAAAATCACTGAAAATAAAAAAAAAAATTGCTGGCAACAAGAGCCTTGGGGTAGGAGAGCAGAAGATTCTGCAGTTCATGGATGTTGCCAAAATTCATGGCCATCCGTGACATGAGAAGTCCTTTGAAAGATCTGCCCTGAAAGAGAAAAGGTATTTGGGCTATGGAACAGAGGTGAGAACACCGCCCAAACGCTCAGCCCACCACATGGTATTCTTCACTGGAAAAATACAAAAGCACTCCCCAGGTGGAGCCAGACTGGGGCAAAATGAATGGGTGACCCCTCCTTCCTGCTCTTGCTTTCATGCAAGAGGCCTGGGTCAGGTAAGACACAAACCCTGCACTCTCAAGACTGCTTAGGCCACTTCTCATTTCCCTGCCTGTGAAACAGAGCTATCAAAGGTTCCTACAGGCTGGTTCAAATTAGCAGCATTGATGAAAGTAACTATTGTGGTTGCTCACTCTTGTGATTTTCCCAGCTTTTGAGAGTGCTGGATCAGTCCATAAGGGAAATGTGACACGGTGTCTCTTAGTTTTGCTGTTGTTTTTGGCAATGTGGAAGTATCTTCAGCATGCTCCATTACCCAATCCCAGAAGACACACAGCCTTCTCATAGATGATACAGTTTCAGCTTGTATCTTACTAAGTAATGAGCAAGACAGACTTGAAAAATATTACATTTAATGGTGGTTTAACTGTACATGCACCCTTTGGAAAACATCAACAGCAAAACTGAAAACAAATATGGGTACTCAAATGTCTCTAAAACCATGCGGCTTGTGACTGGAGCCAAGAAATAAAGCCAGTATTTCCACACAGTATGGATTTCAGTAGGAGTAATTTGGGGTCCATGGGTGTTGATCGGGCTGTTGCAAAGACAGAGGGTGCTGGACTAGTCACAGACAAGTTAATGTCTCATAAAACAAAAACTAGTTGGTGCTTTTTGGATTAACTTGTTACTGAAATGTTTGAAACCTCTTTGTCTTTGTCTTTTGTTTTAGCAGGAAAGCCAGTGCAGTAAATTTGGCAGGTTTGCAACAAAGGTTTTCCTTTTGGCCAACTTTATTCATGCCAATGATGACAAATATCAGAGATCTCAGCTGACTAGAAGAATGTGGCTAACCTTCCACAAATGTGTCCCTCGACACCACAGTGAAGAAATTAATAGAGGAAGCAGCAAGACCAGTGAATACTTTAGTGCAATATACAAGGTAATTTTTTTCAAGACACTGTTTCATGAGTGTGAGGCCTAGATCTTCATTAAAAGGTGATCCAGATTAGTGGAGGCTAATGAAATACGGTCTTGAAGACTCAAAAACCTTGAGGCAAGGAAACAAAAGCAAACCACCACATATATTATTTTTGAATTCACATCATCTCCTAAACTGATCTGACCTAGGACTTCTGGGCATTGAGGCTTGGCTGCAGATCAGAGAAAGAAAGAAGTGGCAGAAGGTGGTTCAGTTCCCTCACTGAAGTTTCAGCAGAGCTGGCTTGGCTGCTAACACAAACAGAAAGCAAACCACACTCTGAGCCCCTGCTGGTAGATGGTGTTAACTTATGCCAGTGGAAAGAGCAGACCTGAGCTCAGCTGGGCGAAGACAAAAGACAAAAGCCTTCCAGGCAGAACCAGTAAACTAAGGAAAGTCAAAGAGGAAATTCTTGTGGGCGTGCTGTCAGCATTACTGTGATGGATGGTGACTGTGGTCCTGGGCATGGGCCCCACACAGCTCAGACACAAACACTCTTCAGCCAAACACTGTCCAAGTGGTGGTGCCCTGTGCCCCTAGAGAGCCCCAGTGACTGTCCATGAAGCTTTGCCTCTACTGGTGTCCCAGTCCAATATCTCCATATCTACTGGTTTGTGTAGCCACTAAAACACTGCTGTAACCCCAAACTGGGCAGGAGTATGGCTGATTGGGAAGCAGGCTACAAAGGGGCTAGAAGAGTATCAGCGAAACATCAGGTCCTAGAAACCTGATCAAGGTTTCTCAGTATACTGGCAGCTCTCTGAGAGAGACAAAAATTACTGAGTCTCAAAAACTTCTAAATGATATTAAATAATTGTGAGATTGGAGAGTCCAGCCAAAACTAGCTGCACAGAGCTTTTTCCCAGAAAGCTGGAAGTGTGTATGTATGCATGTTAGACACTTTTCTCTCCTTCAGAGCCCCAACACCTGCTTCCTCCTCAGGCTCGGCAGGAGAGATGTGAGGCTGAATTCAGTTCAGGTACAGTCTGTCCTTTAAAGGTATCTGAGGACAGGGCATGCCAGGGGAGTGCTGCAGAGCCTGTGCTCCCATGTGCTTTCCTGTCTGGCACCAAACATCCTCGTTAGTTTGAGCGACAGAGGCTGCTTTGCCAAAAGGAGATAGTTTAATTGCTGTTTTCCTCCCTCCTCTCTTATGAAGTGGCTGTAAAACTACTCACTGCTGAACCTGAGCCATCCGAAGGAACTGACTGAGTGAAATATTTAAGAGGGCTATTTATTTAGGCGTCAGCTCCCTTCATAACTGTACAACTCTGAAGCTACTGAGTATTTCCATAGCAAATAATATGATTTATGAGGACTGTCTTGGTTCATGTGCACAAACTCTCTCAACCATGCACAGACGGATGGAGTGAAATAGAGTTAAATACCAGATGAGCTGGTTCAAATCAAGGGACCTCAATATAAGGCCACCTCAGACTGGAAGGCAGTCAGACCTGGGTCTCTGAACTCCTCCTCCTCTAGAACACAACAGCATGCATGGAGTCTTCAAGGATGGGACAAAATGGGATTGGTTTATTGGGAAATAGGAAGTCAGCTTGCATGAATTTGCTCTGAGTGTTAGCTTCCTCACAGCTTCTATGGACAATTTTCCTTTTGGTAAAAAGCCACTTCAAGATTGTAATTCTCTCGTGCTCCCTGCCAGCACACAGTATATGGAATATGCTGGTAGCTCTTCATCTGGGGACCCCCACAGCAAGGAAGTGGGTGTGATTAAGAGACAAACAAAGCAGCACATGGAAATAGACAGCATGGAATCCACAGACCACCAAGAGAGCTGGTTGTCCAGATAAAAAAATTCTGAAGCATTACCACAAAGATTTGGGTCAACTTATTGAACTTTAAAGGGGTCTGGTAAAGTAAATGGAAGGAAAGCATTTCTCTATCTCCTGTATGGGGTACATGAGCAATTAATACAGATATCTCAAAGACAATTTCAAACCACTCCTCATCTTTTCAAAGACAGAATGACAGGTCTTGAGAAGGAGGTGAAACACAAATGAGGTACATTATGGTTTTGTAAAGTTTTCTCCTAGTGTTTTGCAAGATATTCTTATAAGACAGCTTGGGAAAAAGGAACCAAGCAGTTGCAAAACTGGTTTGGAAGCTATGTACGAGGAGTAGCTGACAGTGGTGCAACACTGCATTAGAGGCTGGGTACAGAAATAGACCGTCCTGTGGACAGCAGCATTCACTGCTTTCCTCCATGACCAGAAAGATGAAAGAAAGAGTAGGCTTATTAAATTTAAATTTAGTCCCAGCTTTCCAAAATACTGGAAGACAGGGTAAGGGTTCACAGTGACAACTTGGAGCAGAGGCATGAACTGATGGAAAAGAGGAACAGCTTGGGAAGCAAAATGTAAACTATAGGGATGGGCATGAGTCTCCTGTTGCTTCAGGTCCAACTACAATTAACCAGAACCTTTATAAATGCCAGGATTCCTGTGGCTCCTGAAAATATTGGCGAGGATTAGCACACATCATACAGGGTTTGCTGTCCCAGACAGTTGTATGATCTGCTCCTTCTCCAACCAACTGCTGCATATAGCAAAAAGGACCTTCTGGTAAAGCAATTGATGTAGGAAAGGAGTTGAAGTGATTTGGGTCTTCAGTGCTTTGTTTTGTAAAAGGTGCAATTTCTTCAGTTTTCCTTCAGGAGGTACAGAAAACTTTCTGGTTTGTGTTTTAAAATTTTCTTTTCATGAAGATCAGGCGTCCTTATCAATGTCCCTCCACTCGGGATGTTTCTTGTGAAAACTGAACTAGAAGTTCCCTGCTTCAGAAACCAAGAGTGAGTGGGCAGTCCTCTCCCCACAACAGCATTGAAGGGCCAGTGGAGACAAGGCAGCCAGGTGACCCTGCCAGGGCACTGTGCCGTGGGGACAGACAGCGGGTTGTCCATGGTGGTGCAATGCCCTGGGCTCTGCATGCATCCAAAACACCCCTAAGAGAAGGAAGCAGGAAGGGTGTAGATAGTCTCAGAAGTCTGATGGCTGGATGTGATCCTTGTGATGGGAGATCAGTGTATTCAGCCTTTCTGGTGAGGTGTAACAGAGCAATAGATGGAAGTTGGAAGCAGGCTAATTCATACTTGAAATAAAGAAGTCCCTACTTTTTGAAGCAGGAAGGTGACTATAGTGCAGATTCTTTATTACCCAACTTTTTCAAGGAGATTTTGGGTGTTTTTTTTAAATATATGCTCTGATGCAGGATAAATCTCTTGCCATCTGAGTGTGCAGCTGGTTCAAGCCCAGCAGTCAGCAGTGCCACTGAGCTGGTACAGACCCTGCTTGGGAGGAGTGACCTTCCTTCACTGATACCTGCCACGCTGGCCACCTCTCGCCCCACGGACATATATCCAGGCTACTTCATCTGTGTAGAGCTTGGAGGTGGCGTGCCATGGCTGGCAGCTCCTGATACAGAGGCGAGTGGTTGTCCCACCCTCCGTGCAGCCCATGCCGCAGCCACCAAGGGACATTTCTGTCCATCGGTTCCTCACCTTTCTAATTTCACTTGGAGTACGGACTCTTCTGAAGTCATAGCCCTTACTAAGCGATAAACGAGTGAAAGGTGACAAGCGCCCATGACACGCGGGAGGACAGCGAGTGTCCTGCCTGTGGTCCCTGAGCTCGGGACAGTGCACCTGGGCTGTGGACAAGCCAAGCATATAATGAGTGCCATCTGCTGGCAGACGGGAATAGGATTTTGGGGGTAACGGAGCGAGCAGCGAGGGCTGTGTGCGCCCGGCGTGCCCCTCTACCCCGCGGTGCTGCCAGGCTGCGCTTGCGAGCGCCGCTCCTGCTGTGCCGCGGGTGCCAGGGCCTGCAGACGGACAGGGGGACAGCCTGAGCCTCGGGCCGCCTTCTGCTCCCATGGGCTGCTGCTGCCTGCGGCCGTGTCCTGTCAGAGGCAGAGGGACAGCCACGGGGGCAGGAGCCCGGCTGGGGCTTGGCTGGTGGCAGGGGGCACAGGAAGGTGAGGGGTGGAGTGCCCAACACCTACAACATGGGATCCTTACAGCCTCCTTCAGATCTTTCAACTTGGCCTTGAGAAATTACATTGCTCACTGCTCTGTTTAGGGCCAAAATAAAAGGGAATTTTAGAGTGTGTATGGAGGCATCTATGTGGTTTCTATTTATTATATAAAAACCAAATTATACACAATCTAAATAAATCCATTGCGTATATTTGTAGGTGAAAACCTCAAAAGATAAGAAAATACTGGTCACCAAGTATCAATTTTTTTTGTGCATATTCTATATTAATGCAGTAAACCCTAACCCTTTGACAGGCAGAAGTATTTCTGTGCAGGCACTTCCAAAATAAATGCCATTGGAATAACATTCTGTAGGAGGTGTTTGCTAACAAATGCGAAGACTGAGGAGCACTTGGAGGGGTCATTTCTGTTCACTGACACGATGGTGCTAATCCCACTAGAAAATAAGACAGCCATGTACTATCTATGAGATAATTATACTCAGTGATGGAAGACAAAGCCTAATTATATATAACTTATCAGCTAAAAGAGGTGAAGTGTGATGTTAACTTAGAGGGGGCTAAACTGCATAACATTTTTCTTTTGTTAATTATAACATGCACTTTTTACCCTTTTTATTTGGCAGAACACATTTCCTTCCTGCCAGTTTTTCAGGGAGTGTTGTTGCTGTGCTTTCTGCCTGAGCATGCTGGAAACTTCTCAGAGAATAAAGACATTTGTAATGCATATGAAAATCCCTGTTCATAGTTTTGAAGTGAGCTGCCTAACTTAGGCATGGCTTCCTCTTCCAGAGCAAGTGATCACTAGTGGTGGTATGTGACTCCACCAGCACTATAGATTTTTGGATTTTTCTTGCTTCAACTATGCAATGAGATATAAGATTTAAGACCTAAGTTA
Source organism: Thryothorus ludovicianus (assembly GCA_013397245.1). Classification (NCBI taxonomy): domain Eukaryota; kingdom Metazoa; phylum Chordata; class Aves; order Passeriformes; family Certhiidae; genus Thryothorus; species Thryothorus ludovicianus. Next base: position 1,261,151 of record VZTB01004206.1, read on the forward strand.
ATGAAGGTTGTCAGCCTCAAGGGCCTCAGTTCATCTTGCAACACCCTTTGGGTGTGAATGTGAAAGCTCCTAAAAATTAAGACCATGAGCAGGATTTCTACTGTTTGGCTTGAATTCTCAGTGGAATGTTTGTTCCACGTATTTCAAAACAGAAGAAATGGAGCAAACACTTCCTGAATCAAGATCCGCAATGGACCTGTGAAGATGTGAAACAGACAAAACATGGAAAAGAGGTTTTTGGCCAAGTCCTTCAAAGGCCAGTGTAGTCCTCTGCCATGTTAACATGTTATGGGCAGTACTTAGAAAAATATTGCTGTCGCAAACATGTTTGGATACGTGGCTTTTGTAACATGCAACATTAAATTAAAATGATAAAAATTTGGAGAGGGAAAAGTCAAGAAGTTATATATCCCTATACCCAGCAGAATGTAGATCTCTGACCTGAGCTGAGATCAGTGGAGGATTTTCCCCTGTCTTGGGTGAGTATCCCGTGCAAGTCTGTTGAGGAAAGGGATGTGATATAGAACATGCACATTATGCCCCAGTACAGACCTTGCCTTTGTTCAGGGGGCTAAACAAGTTCTGTAAATAAAATATGCCTTACACTCGTTTATATCCACAGGTGCACATTTGCACATGAGATCCCAACTGAGAGAGGAAAGGCTGCTCATGCCCTGTGTCTGTGCTTGCTCTGTGGGATCTGTAGCTATGGAAGCATGAGGGATTAAGAGAGCAGCTTGACAGTTGTTAATGTAATAGCCTCTTTCGACCCAATTTATTTACACTTGAAAAAATAAGAATGTAAACTTCTTCCACAAGACAAATATTTACTGTTTATTTTTGCGATGCGTGTTTTTATGAAAAGTGATCAATCTCCAAGTGAATTTCATGATTACTGTTTTTGTTCATGTGGTACATACACGTGCAGCAAAGGCAGATGCCTTGTGAAGGGAACTTCATTCTTTGAGAAGAGTTTATAAGCAGCTTAAAGAGAGAAACTCACTGCTTCTAACTGAGGACAGAGGTCCTAGCTACATAGAGTCAATTAAATATAATCTAAATAAATTTATAATAATGTTTTAGAGATTGTATGTAAATAGAGATGCCTTGTTTATAGACAGACCTGTTAATTTCAGGGAAACATGCATCTAGTTTCAGACATCAGTAAGGTTTCCAGAGGTTTTTGCTGTTGCTCTTGTGATCTCATGTACTTGAAGTGACACTCAATTTCCTGCTCCTTCATGCTTAAAATTTTAAATAATAGCATAAAAATCTGAAGTGGTTGAGAATAAGAATGAACAAAGTATCTGTGACTGGTTTTTTGTAACACATTTCCTCCCCTTGGAGCCTGTGCTGGTCGAAAATGGATTGAATCCAGTGTAACATGGATCCATGTGTGCAAACTGCAGTTACAGATGTGAAAAGCTGGGCCTCTCAACCTGAGCTTGTTTCCCGTTGCCTTAGATGCCCACAGTGCTTTTTCCCAGAGCAAATCACCTCTGTTTTAGGAGGTGATAAGCTGTGCCCACTTCTCTCTGTGTGAAGGCATCTTGCCCAGCTTGTTCAGCTCTTTGGTGAGGGGGATCCTACCCTCCCTGTAACACACTGGAGACCTCACTGCAGCAGTACAAGCTCCACGCTTGCCTGGGACTCTGGGCTTTGGACATGCACTTGTCTGAGTGCCCCAATGATGCAGACAGGTGACTTTAGTCCAGCTCACTGTGGAGAAGAGTGAGTGAGTGAGTGAGTGAGTGAGTGAGTGAGTGAGTGAGTGAGTGAGTGAGTGAGTGAGTGAGTGAGTGAGTGAGTGAGTGAGTGAGTGAGTGAGTGAGTGAGTGAGTTGGGGAGCAGAGCCTGAGCACCCCCCAGGAAAGGACAGAGGGTTCAGGCAGACTTGTAGGGCCTGTGCCAAAAGTCACACTGCCCTTATGGCCACCAGCCCCTGACCCATCAGAGAGCCTGGGAGGCTTGGCTGCACATCCTGCTGGGGGACCTGGGGTGTGGGAAGGCAGTCCAGCCCACACACAGAGAGCCCTGCTCTGCACCAACATCACACTGGAGAAGATCCTTCACAGATGAGAACACCCTGCTGTTCTTGGTCTTGGAAAGGTCTCTTTCACACATCTCTCCCTGGAAGGGTGAAAAACTCTTTCCAGACATATGGCCTAAGTTTCTTTGTCACTCTTCCATTTGTATGTAGATACCCTCTACCCTTCCTTCAGCCCTCACATTGTTCTTCTTATTTTTGCAGGAGCAAAAATAGAAAAAGATAGTTTACTTAATTTTGTAATAGATAGCTGAATTTTCTGGGGGGATGCGGAATGTGGGAAAGAAAAGTTTGTTTTGTTTCAGGATAAAGTTTTTGGACCTTGTTACATTTTCTGTCTTTTCCCTATAATTTTTGGCAAAAAAGACTTAAACAAGATGAGGAGAAGAACTCCAGATGAATAAATCTGTGCGAAATTAAGGGATTGTTGATTTTAATTCAACAGAGGCTAATGAATTAGTACATTGGAATTATCTGTTCATGGTGCCCCTGACTTCTGTTTTCCAGACATTCAATTCTGAACGCTGGATAAGACCTTTGTGCAGAGGTCCTTGCTTTGAAGACTCCAGTTTTCTAGATAATATGAAAAATGGGAATCCCAAATATATTATAGTAATTTTCAGTACAATTTTTTTCCCAGCAGATGTCTGAACATTTATAATGCACTTATACACTTACGTTGCACATAAGCATCTTCACCTTACAAAGGGGAAGTTATAACAAATAAAAGGAGAATTGGCTTGTGTTGTTCCAGCAGTTCTGTGAGCAAACCTGACACAACCACCTCTGTGTCAGCTGACAGGCTCTGCTATACTGGATAAACTACCTTTAGGTGATTCTCTTGAATATAACACTGTTTCTTCACTCATCTTAAAGAAATGTCATCCAACAGGAAATGTGAGTTCTAGACCTGCCATATAAAGCAGATTTTAGAACCTTAATGAGGAAAAAAAGGAGGCAAGAGATAAGAAAAAAAAAATGTAGATGAAGATATAAACTCCAAGTATATTTGATAAATGAAGTAAAAATAAAGTCCCAGTCTGTTTGTGTACTGAAACCTGGTGAGTTCTGGCCAACAAAACCCTTAAACAGTCCTGTGTTGACTCTTGGAGATAAAAAGAAGATAATGTTCATTTTTATATCTGAAACACTTGGATGCTGACAAGTCACACTGACAGAACTAGCAGCTAAGTTGCCTTTTAGACAGAGCAGCATGAGATCAGCCATCAGTGAGATGCTGGCTGCCTCCCCTCTCTGCCTCCCCTTCTCCAGCTCTTGGGCTCACCCACAGAGAGCAAGGGAGAGCAGCAGAGACACTGCCCAAAGTGCTAGCACAAAGTCTAGGTGAGGGAAATAAAATACCCTCACTGCAGACACTGGGAAGGTTCAAGGAGCAGTGCAGAGTCACACAGTGTGAAGATGGAGTGCACAGGCTGTGAACGTTCACAGTGTATAAGCTGTGGGATATGGAGCTGCTTAGTGACGTGGAAAGGAAATGCAGGGATCAGGATCATGCAGGATTAAATTCAAGTCTCCTTTAAATTAGCATTGTTGAGTAGGGAGGCATCTGTGCACATGATGGCTGGAATTGACTTTTTAAACAGCCTTGCAAATTTAATATTACTATTTCTTTTTTAATATATATTTTTTTCAGTTTGTTCTCATTTTAACTATACAACTTTTATCTTAATTTCCTAATTAATCTTTAAAGCCAAAAGTATCAAAAAGCAGCATATGGTTTAGCACTGTCACTGGAGTTGCAAGTTTCTTTCAGGATACATGCAAAGGTACATATGGGTCTCTGAATTAATATCAGAAACAGGTATTTGAAAGCAGAATTGAGGTCAAACAGCTTCTGTCTTGGGGTTATTGATTTTTAACTTCTTGATGAAAGATTAGATTGAGGATCCTGCTGACATAAAGTGCCAAGTGAGGAATTACAGTGGAATGAAAGTATTCTGAACTCTCATCCTGCTTCTTTACAGCCACTGACATTGGACGTAGGCACATAATAGTCCATCTGTGTAGGTGAAATTTGAGTCTGATCCAGCATGTCTACTGATATTTTTCTACCACAATTTAGTAAGGAAAATGTTTTCTTAATTTCAGACACATAAAAGTACAGTGGTCTGAGACACCAAACCTCCATTCCCCCAAGCATTCTTCTACACCTAGTAAAGAAAAATGGGTATCCAGGTGCATGAAGAATTACACCTGAAGGAGGCAATTTCTCCCCAGGAGACTTGAGAGGTCTGATCTGGGCTTAGATGGCTAATTTTAGACACATAAGTGAGGTAATAGAACTTCCACCCATCCTATTGCCAGGTGTAGAGAAAGGTCTGGAGGACTTGGAGTAAAAGTTTGTGTAATAACAGCTTTCACTCAGATCACAAGAGCGCTTGGCACCCAATAAAAAGAATAAAGCATGTCTGAATCAAAGCCTTCCCCTTCCTCCCCTATTCACTTGCCTTTTCATTTTGAATGGTCCTGCCAGGATCTGAATAATCTACAACATACTGACTGGCATGGTTCCCTCCAGCTGAAAGACAAATGGGAGAGAAAGGGGAGATTACCTCTTCAGCTTGCCAGCAGGCTTGCTTTTCAAACTGAGCCACTGTGTTGTTGCAGCAGTGCTCCTGTAAACTGCTGGTGTGTGCAGACAGGGAGGAACAGCTGGTGCACGATATTGGTGCCAGCCCAGCCACAGCCAGCTATGCCACTCTGCAGTGAGCAGCAGTGGTGGAGATGCACTGCTCCCCTCTGGCCTGCCTGTTCAGCAGGCAGCACACAGCAAACTGGAGTACACTCTAAGCACACAGTGGGATTTTTCACATTCTTAAAATTAAGCATGTGTTTAAGATCTGACAGCCCCACCTTATCCCTGTGAGGGTCTGGATGCTGCTCAGGGCTGCATAGCTTTTGAACTCTGAAGTGTTCATTGCTCTACAAATTGATGATGCTCGACTCTACTGTCCAGGCCACTTCCTTAGAGAAAATGTCTCTGCTTGGCAGTCCCCTCCTATCTCCAGAGGCCTCAGACAGGATATTCAGTGATCTATATCTTCCAGTGCTCAACTTCAAACATTCCCATGAATTCATTCTCTTACAACCTGTTGTGGTCACTCTCCCAGAGATCACAGCATTCTAGCAAATCCATATCATAAAACTGGCCATGATAAGGATGCAAGTCCTTATCATAAAAGTATGCCAAAGACTTAGCCAGCCTTCTGCTGGCACATCTTCTTAGGTTTTAATGAAAAGCCACACATGCAGCTTCACTGGACTGGAAAGTCTCCTTCAGCTTTTTATCTTTAATCCATGCAGTGCTAATGGAGGTATTAATCTCTTAAACCTGAGGTACAGACACATGTTTTGTATAATTGCACAGAAGGAAAAGCTTTTAACTTCAATAATAGCTGTTGCATTTGGTTAGACTTCTATCCCCCAGAAACACACAGCAATTCAGCACGTCTGCCAAGGGTCCTATCAAGTCTGGAGCAAATGCTCTTGACAGTGTCCTCAATGAATGCCAAGCCAAAAATGGCAGAACAGACATACTCAATCATAGGTCGACTCCCATCATTTCCAAACTCTGAAAGGAGTTTGGATGGGTCAAACTGGTCTTTGACCCAGCAAAGGCAGACAGGCCGCCTTCCCAGAGGAGTAGACAAACCTCTCTGCTCAGATCCAGCAATGTTATATGGCATTAAGTGGGGAAAAATGCACCCTTTCTGGTAATCTTGGATAATTTCACATTCTCATGGTTTCATCCATTGTCAGACAGATATTCAAATACAAGCACAAAGTGTTTCATTTTATATTTTATTTTAATTTTTATATAGTATAAACTGCACTACTTTCTTTGCTGGTGGTGAACACTATAACTATGATCTAAGCTATAGAGGTGCTTAGTTTTCTGTCATTTGAAGATCCAAGGGTCTAAGACAGCTCTTCTGAAAGAGATAACAATTCATTCAGTGCAGGTTATGACATTATTTTGTTGGCATTTTAAAATAAAATTCAGTAGCTAAAATATTATAAGTGTATAAAAGGCCTACAGCTTGTGTCTTCCCCCAAGATCAAGATTTCTGGGTATAAATACTAGGAGAATAAGAATATCAATACTGAGGAAAAACCCTGACATTTCTCTCATTGATCAGCATTTCTTAGGTGTGATATAGGAAAAAGTACGTAGTTCCAGGTAAGAGCAAAATAAAATCTGAGACGTAGGGCCATATGAAATCTGCAAAAAAAGATTTCTTTGGAATAGCTGCTTTCAGAGACTGGGTACAATTTTGATAGGAGGGATGAAGAGACAAAAGGATAAATAAAATAAACTACCCATAAATGATCTTTAAATGTAATTTTTAAAATTATCAGGTATTATAAATAGTAAAAACCTTTCTTCTTTAGACATCACAGCCAATTTTTGAACACTATGTTTACCTGAAAAGTCACCTTCCCTGCATATTTTTGGTTCAGAAAAAATATTCAATTATAGTTGACCTGTATACATTTTCCTGCTTTTCTGAGTGTGATACGGTGTGCCAGATGATTTTTTTGACTGAGCAGCATGAGCAGATGAAGGGCATCCACAGGGATAATCTGACTAGCTCAATCCATCTGGATCACATCAGCTTTATTCCCTTCACATAAGGACATAGGAAAGAGGCAAAGTTAAAACCTGATAAATTGCTCCCTCAGATTAGTTGGCCACTTGCATAAACTTCAGGCTCATTTCATAAAATATGGCCCCAAGTCTCTTCTAACCTCACCATACTTCATGATTTTCAACTGAACCCACTCAAAATCCTATTTAGAATCTATGATGCTTAACCAAGCATATGAACAAAATTTCCCTAAGGATCCCATCACACAAAATGAATTCTAGCAACTTTTAAAGAATACTTATTGACTTAGCTCAGCTACTTTAAAGTTATGTTTCACACTCGTTAAAATAATCCTCTTGCTTATTCAGGACCTTTTCAACAATGAGATCATTGATGAGAACAACACATGAAACCTCTGCTCTATTTGTTTCTGGATGAACACAGCAGAATGACTGTCCACTCCATTCCCATATCCTTGGGCAGGGAGAGTTAAGTGAAGGGTGGCTGGCACTTGCCCAATCCCTTCCTACAGACCTGAAGTGATGGAAACCCTATGGGCTCCTTGGGAAATATGTTCCAAAACATCATTGTCCATTATGCTGCAAAGTTATTCCTAATGTCTTTTAAGTACTGAGCATCTTGGTCAAGAAATAGACTCAATTTGTTCTAAATCATTTGAAGAATCCCCAAAGCAAATTTTCTGGAATAAATTAAGTACAGTTTTTTTTAACAGTGAGGAACATGTTGCTACATTTTTACAGATATTCAAAAGAGCAAGTAGATACTTGATTAAGCAGATGAAAGTACAAAACTTCTAAACTGTATTCAGTGCACAAGCTGAACCTCTAAACATTTCAGCAGCTTTGTCAGCAATTTATATAGTGCCACACGGTCTATTTTACCTTTTCTGATTAGAATATGCCATACAATCATGGGTAATGTTTTATAGATGAACAATAGCAATGAAAACTCTTCATGCACCAGAAGGTCGATCTATTTATTCAATAACAGCTGTACCTGCCCTCTGTTTTATTGGGCTTTGTTGTATCAGAGGTCTCCTATGACACAAGATCACTTCTCAAATGTTTCCCAAAATGTTCTTTCCTTTAGCATTCTGGTAGAACTAATTTCTGCTCTTATTAAATGTTGCCTTACAGTGGGAGCCTGTCACATGACTCAGGTTAGGACACTTAAATAAATCTTCCTCCATGAAGCAATACTGCAATATCCAGCATGTAACCCGAGGGTTGGGTGCAGCCATCCAGTCTTTATGGTTGTTGCACTAATCATGTGTGTTGTTCTATCAACAGGATTGTTCCTGCAGGAAATACTGTGGGGATCACGGTTTAACCCTCACCTTTGGGATACATGACAAAATATGTTCACTTTCTCTTTCCCACTTTTGCAGAAGAAAGAAAAGCACTCAGTTTTCTTATAGTACTGGGGAAAACTACAATTCCCAGCAGTTTAGAAGCAGCATTTTCTTATGTAGAAAACTCCTTGCTGTCAGAATAATTGCCAGAATAATTCCTGATCCCTTCCTTCTCCTGCCTATCACGTACAACAGCTGGGACTGATATGTCAGAACCCATCTGTATCTGCTCTTTGTGTACAGAGCTGAAAGAAAAAAAGCAAGCTATAGGACTTGGCTCTCTTTAAGCAGCAAAACACAGCTAACCCCTGGTCTCAGGAGACCAAGAGAGCTGATACTCCCCATCACAGGATGCCTCAAGAATGGAGATGCTGTCTAAATTGAAGAGGTCTGGTCCAACATGTTTCCAATAAGGAAGAATGAAAACTGGTCTGCATAAGTGTTTTCACAAGAGTCAACAAAGCTGTACATTTCTGGCCTGCTTTTTTGCTTGCTGAACAATACTAATACTTTAACAGCATGGAATCAAAGCTCACCCTTAGGGAGATGGAGTTCTAATAAGCCTGCTAGCCTGACAACTCTGACCCTTTTGGCCTCCACAGGCCACTTGCCCCTCTCCAGCTTCCTCCTCCACCTTTTCACCCTCCTTCCCCACGCTCTGGGGTGTAACGTGGGGAGCTCTGCTCCCCAAATGACTTAAAACACTTTCTTTGTATGGCCACCTCTACCCTAAATCTTCTCCTTGCAGAGGTGACCGAGGCAGGTTCATTATTGTACCTGTCCCCTGCCTGTGTCTCCTCAGGACCTTGAAGCCCTATGTGCCACTTCCTACTTACTGGCTGGTTCATACCTCCAAAACTACAGCACCAAGGAGCTCTTGCTTGTGCCTCTCCTTTCTCCTTCATATAACTCCACATGGGATAGATTGCTCCTAGTACACCTGAGGAGTGAGATATGCCTCAGTCATGGACCAAAACTGACTGAAATCTGTTGTTTTCTGAAAAATAAATGTTGGCATGCATATGTTTGCACACAGTTTGCCCTAAATTTTAGTTTTCTGTGTCAACAGAAAGCAACAAACAAGAAGACAGATATCTTCCCACAGCACTTTTTCCCAGAGCCCAGAATTGTCTGGACATAAATTATTTCTTTTCTGCTTACCCACCTATGAGCTTATGCAGGACTTTGAAACTCAGTGGAGCAATGGTGACCTGCATATGACACATTCTGCCCACAGGAAGCAATTATTGATTTAAGGCATTGTGTGAATGAGTCGAGACTTTACCACCTCTTACTGAAATGCCTTTAGGTTTTGAGATTTGCTCCTGTCCTTTCTAAATACAGACTGCAGACTCCTCTAGTACGGTGCGCCAGTTCCCATCAGCATTTTCTAACTGGACTGGTGGCTCTTTCTCCAGCAATCAGATTGCCCTCTTGCACAAGGGAGGCAGGACTGCTGAAATCTTCATGAGGCCCTGGTACAGAAGAAAATCAAGGTCTTTATCCTGGATTGAAACCAGAAAACCTGTGCTAAGGGGTGGCTGCATGTTGCTCATGAGTGGCAAATGATGGCTGGCAAAGCCAGGTGTGCTTCAGCAGCTGCAAGTCCAAGCAGGCCCACAGAGAGGAGAGATGTGTGAGCAGAGGTTTGACAGCCCCCTGGTTGGTGCTGAAAGCCGCTTTAGTCTCTGACTGGCTCCAAGCCAGAGAGAAAAAGGTGTCACAGTACTGTTTCTCATCACCTACAAATAACTCCACCCTTTGCTGCGTTCATCTTGAGCCTAGTTTGATAAGGGCTGAGCCCTAAGCATTTCTCACAAGGAAAGATGGTTTTTTTTAGTTTGTGTATTGAGCAGCAGCTCTTGCTGTGCCCAAGGCTGCTTGTAGCAGTTGATTATTTCCATGAGGTTATCAACAAGCCTGAGCAGCCTGCGAGGCAGCTAACTGCATACCAGGAAGATAAGGCACTGGAGGGTCCCATCAGGGCCAGGCTGGGGTGCACAGGGAAGGTGACCAGGTCCAGAAGACAGTGCACAGAGTCAGAGAGCACAAACAAAACAGGGAAAGGCTACTCATGTCAAATTGTTATCTGCTGAAGCTGAATCCTTTCCTATGGTCAAGACCAGCACATCAAATTGCAGATGCTCTCAGTCTCTCTCTTATTTTACAGGTGTCACCTAGTTCTGAACCTATTGAAGATTTTCTAAGTCTGTCTTAGACAAGTTGCCCAACCTCTTTATTTTTTTTCCCAAGGCTGCCATCATGGAGAACTTTTCTTTATGCTACACAGCCAGTGTAGCAGTATAAAGCCAATGGTTCAGTTACAGACACCTTTGTTAGGAGATCAGGGATCCCAACTCACATCTCAGCACAAAAAGGCAGGGCCAGTCAAGTCCCAAAGCTCTGCCTGAAGTTATTAATTTGTGAGAAGATACTCTAACCCTTTTTCCTTTCTATCTTCTCCTTGCCAATAATGGTGTGGAAACTTTTCTGCTTCTCTCTTCTCCATGAACATGTTATAGTGCCAAAACCCAAGTTAAGAACATGCCTCTGTCAATGTACTCTGTAAATATATCTCAAAATAGTCATGTTGGTCAAAACATATTTCAGTACTTTGATTCAAATGCAGATGATCTCATGGGGGAATTGCAATGAAATTAAGCCATTTATTAAAGACAGAAGTCCTGGAAATCAGTTAAATCATAAAACCAAAGAAAACATTTTCATATGCATCCATTCAATACATATTTTCTTTCAATTTTTCCAGAATCCCTGGTCCCTTGCTAAGACATGACTCAAAACATTGATGATGTTTCCCCATCTCCATTCAACATAACAGAGGTCAAATACTGGAAAGTGGTATTTTTTCCAGATTCTATGTGGAAACTCAAAAGGGTTAGTAAAAGATGGCCATACATATAGCCTAACTTCTGATCTTTCATGTTCATCTTGACAAGTGCTAAAAGATGCACATTGCTGTCATTAATAATGATACATTTATAAACTGGAACTTAACTACATTGGCACTGCTTGGAACACAGTTTGGTATTCACTTTAAAAGATGACTAAATCTAGTAATATAGAAAACATGGTGTTAAAAGAATTAGTTACCCTACTTCTGTAAAAGAATTATAGAATTTATTAGAGGAAAATCAATACAATTCAGACGCTTTTAAAACCTCAGGAATCTTTTTTCAATTCCCACCCTCATGAACGAACAAAAATAGAAGGTTAGAATTAAAGCAGTCTAAACATTTTGCAAAGTTAAATGCCAATGCAATATTCACTCTCGGGCATGAACATTTATTCTTTACCATCTAGTCTAAAGAAAGAACTGAAAAATGTCTCACTTGATATGGAGTCAACAGGGAAATAGATACTCATGTCATACTTCTACTCAGAAGAAGAAATCTTACTGGGGTTGTCAATTTGTGCATCCATGCCCCCAGAACTCAGATGTATGCCCAGCTGCATAAATGTAGAAGACCACAGTTCAGAACTGAGGAAAGCTAGAAAATCTAATCACAGGTGGAGGAAATGAATTCCTGGGAATCACTTTGAAGAGAATTGTCTCTCCCCCAGGGCCAGGGAGTGCTGCCTGCTGAGGAGGAAGGGTTTCTATCCCAGAACACCTGGGTTCCACTTAAATGATCTTGGTAATAAATATCGTGAAAAACCATAAATTATACCTACTTGAGCTGTATGCCTTAAGCAATTGACATTTGTAAAGTACAATGAAATCCTTGAAATGAAAGAGAGCACACGTGGTGCATGAAATGAATTATGCCATTGCCTAATTTCATTCCAGAAGAAAGCTCTGGCTACCTGGAATTGCATTGTGTGTGTTGCAAAGCACAAATAACAGGTGGGACGTTTCCTTTCATGATGAACATATTTTTACCATAATAAAACTCACAAAAAGAATGTTTTTCCCTGTATCTTTGAAGGAAGACAAAGTCTTCCTCTCAAACAGGGAGAGAATAAATCATAAAATTCAGATCTGTCTACAGATCATACGTTGGTTAATGCAAGATAGCTGTTGTTATTTTACTGAAATTCACCAGTCCTAAAACAGACTGAAAAAATTATCTCATGAGCATTCAAATACAGCTAAGAAAGGTTAATATTTGTTTCTACAGCAGATGTTTCATACAATCATAGCATATTCTGAGTTGGAAGAGACACAGAAGAATCATCAAAGTCCAACTCCTGGCTCTCCTCAGGACACCCCAAGAATCACATCATGTGCCTGAAAGCATTGTCCAAATGCTTCTTGAACTTTGTCAAGCTTGGTGCTGTGACTGCTTCCCTGGGGAGCCTCTGCAAGTGCCTAACTACCCTTTAAGTGAGGAACTTTCTCCTAATATCTAAACTAAACGTCCCTGGACACATCTTTAGGCCATTCATTAGGTCACCACAGAGAAAAGATCATTGTCTGCCTCTCTGCTTCCCCTCATCAGAAAGTCATAACTGTGACTTTCAGTCTTCTCAGGTTGAACAGGCTAAGTAACCTCAGCTACTCCTCACACAGCTTCCCCTCAAGGCCCTTGACCATCCTCATGGCCCTCCTTTGGATGCTCTCCAATAGTTTCATGTTGTTACGTTGTGGCACCCAGAGCTGCCCCCAGCACTGGAGATGAGGCAGCCCCAGCTCAGAGCACAGCAGGACAATCCCCTCCCTTGCCCTGCTGGCCATGCTGTGCCTGATGCCCTCCAGGACAGG
>VZTB01004206.1:1273981-1296537 GCA_013397245.1 Thryothorus ludovicianus
TTAGGTTCCTTTCCATGGCACTGCTCTCCAGACTATTGTTTCCCACTTTGTGCATGCATCCATCCCAGATGCAGAATCCATCTCTTATGTGGTGATTGCCCAGTCCTCTCATTTGCCAAGGTCTCTCTACAGGGCCTCTCTGCCTTGGAGGGTGTCAACAGCCTTTCCCAGTTTAGTGTCACTGACAAGGTTGTTTAGTATTCCTTCTAGTCCTGTGTCCAAGTTGGTTATGAAGATGTTGAAGATTCACCAGTCTTTGAGATGTATGAGATTCCCCACATTGCAAGAAGTCTGGAGGCTACAGCTTGTCCCCACATGAATGTAGACACTTTGGTCATTGCCCATGACCTCAAAGAAGGGAGCAGATTTCTCCCTGACAAAGTGCATCTCCTGCCCTGCATGTGAGAGCTCTACATCCTATGGTCAAGCTCCTTCAACATTAAGAATGGTAACTTGAAAACAGAATCTGAATGGCTTTTTCTTTTGCAATAGAAGCTTCTAATCCTGCATATTCAGGACGAAATGTTCTGATTCTCACTTGAACGGCGATGATGCTGTCCTGAGTCTGAAGACAGCTTTCAACACTTGCCTGGGGGAATTGAAAAGCCCTTGTTCTAGCCCATGAGAAGTCCTTCCAATAGCTAGAAGAGGTTCTGAAAAAATGTTGCAGACATGCTCTGATTCCCACTGGCCACATAATCTTTTCCAGGAAGATTATAGGTTCTTTTGTCTGTGTGTGCTCAAGAGAGCTGAAAGCAGGAAAACTCTGGGGCACTTGTATATCATCAATTAAAATGCCTGTGGCAGGCTGGAAACGGAAGCATCACAAGCAGGGTGAGATGAATTGAATATAACATGAAAAATGAGGGCATCTAGGGGATTTGCATGGGCTGTGCTATTCCTTTTCATCGTTCACTCCACAGTTCCTCAAGAATCCACCAAAGTGCTAAAAAAACCCAGCCACCTGGTCGACACTGTTATCTGACTAGGCAGGAAGTGACACTGTTATGGGACAGACTTATGAGGGAGCCTAGAGCTGTTTTTGTTCCAGACTGGGAAAAAGCCAAAACGTTTTCACAAAGCAGAATGAAGTCACATCTCCTGTCTCCACATTATTTGCCTTTATCTCAGTGCCTCAGGAGTTATTCTGTCAAAAATACATTTGCAAAACATTTTCACCCTTAAACCAGTATCTGGACACAAAATAAAAACTGTCATTAAAATGTTCAAAGCAGCTCTTCAGTGTAGGTTTATCTGACTGCAGGAGCAGGTTCTCCTTTATAGTTTGCAAGTTTTAAACACTCTTTTCCCAGACATTTTACTGAAAAATGCAGAAAACTTTATTGCTGGAAAAGCACTTACTACTATCCACTTATGGACACACTGCAAAAGCATCTGACCCAAGAAAATGCTTTTCAGAACATTTTTGTTCAAAAATTCTGTTTTATGAAAACCAAACAGCTTTGCAGAAGCATGTCAGCATTGACCATTCCTTGTTTTAAGTCCAAGATGGAATTTTTGCTGGAGAAAAGCTGTAAAGCCAGAATAGTCTGATAATTATCATATACACTCCTGCTTCAGCCAGAGCAGTTAGGAACTCAGAACAAACAGGACCCTTTCCTTGATGTCCTGCTAAAGACTTGAGAAAACATCTCTGGCTCACTTGAGTTTTAATTAAAAGTTTCAAGTAGACTGGTGTTTTCAGCTTTATTACTACAAAAAGTAATTAAAAACCCCAAACAGAGTTATTTTCCCTGGGGTACATGGGCTGCCATCTCTAGAGAAGGTCCTGGTTTCCCACCACAGTGAATGGCTGGGACAGCAAAGAGCCAGTGTGCTCACATTTGCTCACAAAAAGCCTTTTGAAGCAGAAAGCTGCAGCTTGAGACAACAAGACCCTTGCCCTTTCCTTAGCAAACACACACACAGACACTCACAGACACACACACACTCTGTTGCCACTGCTGGAGGCATGTTTCCTGTCCCAGCATGACCGTGTCATCTCCGTTTATCTCATATGACTTGATCAAGTTAGTCTTTGATAGCTTTTAGGGAAAATGGGGGCTCATTCTCTGTCAGGCTGTTGACAGCAAAACAAGATCTGTTTCCTTTGGGCTTGTGGTATTTTGGTTGGGTTCTTCTTGACTTTCACATATCAATCAAAGAAGCAGCCTCAAACATGATGCTCCAGCAGTTCAGTGTGATAAATTAAACATCTGCTGGTAGAGATGGCCTCATGCTGATGTTGAAATTGTCCCTATGGGTCTGGGAAGGATCCTCTAGCTTGTTTTCCTCCCATCAAAACAATAAAAAGAAACTTTTGGGAGCATTTATGGTCAAACTTCTGAATTTTGCAAGGATTTTTTTTTTTATATTTTTGAAAGCTTATCTGCCATTTGGTTTTAGATCAGCAAAATTATTTTGAAAACACAAGTTCTCACCTGTCAGTTAAATCCTACTAAAATGCTACGCCCAGGATTTCTGAGGGAGTTCTGGCATCTCGGTTAGGCATAACCCAAAGGCACCCTGGGTTATTCATGACATCTCATCCATGTCCAGGTCAGTGCAAAGTAACTCTGTGGCAGATAAACAGGATGAGCAGTGGTTCTTACCCTGTGCATATCAGCAGGAGCTGCAAGGTGATGTCATTCATCCTAAACATTTTTCTCCTGGAACTATATAAAGATACCTCACTCTGTCTGCCATGCTCCAAGAGCACCTGCAGGACCATGACCATGACACAACAGGCAAGTACCTTAGTTCTGTGCATTTAAATTTTTAATGGACTGGCTGTCCGTAAGGGACCCATCTGATTTAATTTTCCGAGCAACTCTTAGCATTCACTAAAGAGTGAAAACGATAACCTGCTTATTCTATTTCTGCTGCTATAGTCACTAGCACTGGTTTTATTACTATTACTGCAATTATTTTTTATTTATGAAAGTACTGCCAAGGAAGAAAGCTGCCATGTTCCAGCCATTTGTCCCACAGAGGATATTGTCCAAGAGATAACGCAGAAGAGCAAAGCTGAGTTAAATGTGCAGGCAAATGCAATGGTGTGGTGGCAGTCAGTAACACATGAATTGTACTGTGTGATGGCTCTCAGGTGTCAGGAGGAAAGGCAGTGAGCCTCCTGCAAAGGCTTGAGCTGAAGGGGAGAGATGATGGGAGAGGGAGATTTACACTGGTATTCTTTTATTCACAGTCTTTTTTTCCAAGGTGATGAATGCCAAATTTGATGGGAGAAAATGTAGAAGTTTCTCTTCCAATCCAAACAAAACTCATTGAACTGAATTTTATCCAATGATGGTGTCAGAGCAGATAAAACTAAACTTCTTGTATGAAGAAAGAGCATAACTATAAATAAAACCAGATAATTTCTTATTGTTGTGGCATCCATTCCTCAGCAATCAGGCACTGCTGAAACACCATGTTAGAGAAATTACTGAGAGTATGGAGAGACACCACCTACTTGAATTACCTGTTAGTTTTTTATCACTGATCTTTTATAAACAAATGGTGTTCCAAAAATACGTCTCTGTAGCAAACCTCACCAACCTTATGGCTTGTCTTCACAGTACTCAGCTCTGCACATCCCCTCAGCCCACTCTGACACTGTTGGGACAAGCTCAGTGACAACTGCTTGAGTACTGGACTCCCATTTAGCAGATAAATTACTTTTTTCAGAGACAGAGAGGAATTTGATTGCATGGGGGGTTTCTTCAGTACCAAAAGAGAGCAATCCTACCTTAAGAGGTCAAGGTCCAAAGGACCAGATAAGGCCCTATCCAAATGCATGTCAGGACAAGCTCAAGACATTTTCACTGCCTTTGTACCAAGTGCCACTTTGTGCAGTGGAGTATCCAACAACAATCATGGCTTCGTGGCAGGTCACAATGTTGTTATCCAGATGTACACCACAGTAACTTAAAATTAGCTTAGTTTTGTTACCACAATAGCTGTCTGCAAAACCTACCTGTGAGAGGTGGGGAGCAGACAGTCATATCTCTGCCCTGCTCTGCCTTCCATGGCTCTGTGCTTAACTTCTACAAACCCAAATATAAGCACAGGCTCTCATTAGTTCAAAGGCTTGCCTGGTGGCAGGCAGCACATCCACCCAGTATCAGCAGCAGAACATGGGATGGATCCTACAATAGACATCAAGAGAAGATGGTCAAGGATTTTATATAGAAATCCCCCAGAAGTTCGTGGGATTCTTTCTATAAAGTTGCTTGCTGCTTGATGGAACCCAAGCAGAGGGAGAATGATTGTATAGACAATTAATTTTTCCAGCACTTCAGGTGCCTAAAGCAGTGCCCAGAAACACAAAACTAAAGGACAGGAGAGAAAGAGAAATCAGCTAATGTGTCTGTAATTCCCCTTGGGCAGAGCACTTATTTATTTAGGAGAAGAGCTGCCTTTGCTTAGTTTCCCATATGACAATTCTCTGCTCAGTTTTATCTTGGAGAGACTCATAATAAGGGTCAAAAGGTGAAGAGAAATTTTATGGTAACCTCTTCATAACCTTCTTGTAAAGTCTGTTTTCTTTGGCTCTCCATTTGTATTGGTAATCAGTGGGCAATTTCCCCTCATCTCTCTATTTTCCACCCTTCTTTTTCTTTAATTGAAAACTTGGTGAAGTTAAGGCTCCTTTTGTACCAAAAATGCCCCCCCCCCTTCCTGCCTCATTTGTCATGTGCATTCCTCCATTTCCCCTCAGGCCATATCATCGGCTACTGAAGAATGGCAAAACTCCATTGCCTCTGTAGGTAAGTCCATAAGTCCATCAGTGTTTCAGGAGGGCTGGAGCTGTCCTGGCCCAGGGAAGAGCAGTGCACTGACACGGCTGGATGCAGTCCCTGGGGGCTCCTACCCTGCCAGTACATTGGATGCTTTCTAACTCCCTCCAAACATAAAATCACTCCTGTTTGAGATAATGTATTCTGATACTCTGAAATATTTCTCAGCTTTGGGCTGGAGAGGTTAGCAGTGAACAGTAGATCCTCTCAAGAAATGTTCTTAGGAAAGATGGCAAGAGCTTCTCAGCAATGCCTTTGCCTCCATTTTCTCTTTAAGCAAAAGTAAGGTCTTCTACCAGCCCTTCAACCACCAAATACAGGTCTCAGAAAGAAAGCGCTCATCCATTCCACTCTGCATATCCTTTTGCTAGATGGAAATGACCAGTCCTTTCAAGTTAAGTCATTCCTGTGAATCACTGCTGCTGACTGAAGAAAAGCAACTGCCCAGCAAACGTGACAGCTCCAGCTCCCAAAGTCATGAGACTGCAGGCAAGCCAATACTCTTCTAAACCTCCCTCAACATGCATCTGATTCTCAATGTGGGCTTAAAGACCATTAAACCTAATGGAACTGAGCATGTGGATATCATTAAATTTATGCTTCAGTGCTTCACTGACAAATATAAGCAGGCGTATAAATATTTTGTTGAACAGAGGCTTGTGAACACCAGCCTAGAAGAACGTTTTTGTTTATTTTTCTGAGTACTGAGGGTTATTCTTAGTCATACAGAAGGACAGCAGTGTCTGCTGCAGTGGACACATACCAAAGGGAGAGATGGGCAGAGAAAGCTCCTTTCCTTGCTTTTATTGTGTATCAGTGGCCAAGCATGTGCAGATGCCTGGGAGATGAGTCTGGAAAATGCAAGCAAAACAAACGTGCAGAGTGAAATGGAAACAGTCCTTGCTTTTACAGTTACATAGAGCAGTACCACCTCAGTGTTAGCAAAAGCAAACTTTTCCATTCCCCAGCTGCTAGCATTCATTTTAATTCCTGCTGTAGTATACTACGGAAAATACGGGGTCAGGGAGTCCTTGCTTTTTCTTAACTCATCTGTTTTTCTTTTCACCCTTAGAGGAAATTTTTCTGTTCCTAAGGCATGGCCATTCTCAATGGCTTGGGTTTTTATATCACCAAAGAAATAAAAAAAAAAAAAAAGAGAAAAATTAGCAGTAGATTTTTTTTTGTACAGACCTAATGTCTGAGTCACAATCAGGAAGAGGGCAACGTACCTTGTTCCAAGTGGTATCAATGTTGTGCCTTTCCAGACAGTTTTGGTTGGTTTTTTTTTCTCACAGACATGTATAGGAAAAGTAGGGTGTCTATTAAACATCTAATGATCATATAATCTCTTACAGAGGTCTGGTATCTGAGTGCCAAACCCTTCGCTGTTCTCTTGAAAGATGATCTGAACAAATGGCTAGAGAAGACTTGCAAAAAGTTATGCAAAAAGATTCAAGCAGGTAAATTAGGGAAACCTTTGGCCTCAACAAATGGAATTAACAACGGTGTCACAATGGTGACATATGGTCTACAGTGGTTAGTTTGCCTATGCAGTGCCCTGCTATAAAAGGCTAACAGAAAAAAGAAAAGCTTTAGATTACGAATCTCTCACAGGCTTCCTGGCGTTCTGTCAGGCAGCAGCTCCCACAGAAGTTATTTTGTTTGTAAAATAAATAAATTGTTTTCTCATGGATAATGGCAGAGAGGCAGTTTAAAAACTAGGTGAGACAGATGTAAAGCTCAGTGCTTTTTTCAGTCAAGTAGGATTCAGGAACTGTGTATATCATTAAAAAAAACGAAAGAAAACAGGTTTTTTAAAAAACCCAGCCAATGCCTTTAATCCTAATGGCCTGGCTTTTTTGAGCTGCATGTGCCTACACTGCAGTCCATAAGGAAAAGGGCAGGTGTAAGTGCCCAGCAAGTACAAAAACACCCATCTCAAAATGTCCCTTTCTGAGACTTGTTCCCTCCTGACACACTGAGTTCCCCTAGTGTGTTCCACATTAGGAGAAAACAGAGGCAGAAATAAGCAGCAACAAAACATTTTCCAGTTAACAAGGGATTACATCTCTTGCAGCATACAGCAAAAATGAAGTATATTTGAACAAGCTGGCAAGCATGCTGGAGGGACAATGCTTTTTAATGAGTCAGGCTGCTGAGCCATGCTCTTGTTGTGCTGGCATCTTGTCAGTCACTGGAGAACAGTCCTGCCATTTCCATCCCTCCAGCAGCCCTTACAGGACTGATATACCTGAAATAGTGAGCATCCACCATTTGGTTCACAGCAGAGTATTGGGAAGAGTGAGCATCAGCAAATTCAATGTTTGACCCACCAAGCCCTGACAGGTGACCAGTGCCACTGGACACATCATCCAGGAGCTGCAAAGAGATCACTGGGCATCCCACATTCATGTCTTGCCAGTCCAAAATAACACTTAAGAATAGCAGGAACTGAACTGTATTTGTTACATGTCTTGCACCTAAAATATTTTCACAGCACCATATACGTGGTCATAAGAATGATCATCTGGATGCCTACACATTTCCCAAACCGCTGCATAAATTCCAAAATTCTGTATAAACATACTTTGTTCAGCTCTCGTGGGTGACAGGAAAATTCTTCTCATAACAACTGGCCTGTGGTTTCCTGAGTAGTAAATGTATGCCAGAGGGAGGCAGTGAAAAAAGATGTGTTAGAAAAGCCTAATTGCAAACTGGGAGGAAAAGCAGGAAGAAATAAGAGGCCAAATTAGGCTCTTCAGTCACTCGCCTGACAGGACTACAGTTGCAACAGAAGTGAAATTTAACCCAAGAAATAGCACTGACAGACAATGTTTAGCAAGTGCAGGATCTTATTTGATACAGCTGCAGAATGGTTCCTCGAACAGCAAATCATGACTGTACATTTCTGAAAGCCAGGCTTATACTGGTCGCCCAGCTTTGCTCCTGCTCACACCCATCCCAACATTTCACTGAGAATTGTGTGTCAGGGTGAAATGCCGAGTTATGCAGGATTTAGTCCAAGAGCTCCAAGAACACCAGTGCTGAAAGGGCCGTAACCTCAGCAAGCTACTAAAAAAGGTCTGTCTCTGTTTTTCTGAAGCAAAACAGGTGGGTATTTTTGATTTTGATAATAGCTTCAGTAAGAATACCAGAGCAAAATTTCTTGTAAGACTTAACCCCAGAAAATCAAAAAAAAATCTTTGCTTTGGCTGCCCTAAGCAAAGCTGTTTCCAGATCATTTAAATAATTTGGGTTTCCTCTTTATTTTTCCCAAAGTAAATGAGGGTTTTCACCCTCCTAAAGATGTAGTTTTATATATAGTGGGGACAATGTTGTCAGTTCTGTAAGCACTTGTTATCTGGTGTTTTACTATCAAATCCAGTCCAAGAAAAGTGCAGAAAACTGTTCATAATCCTAAATATTTATAGTACCCACTTCTCAGATTTTCTAGGAGGTTCCTAAATGTGTCTGTGTGGGTCACAACTGGTCTAAGGTAACATGGTCCTTCCAGACACAGGTGGGATTGGTTTTCAAATCTGGCATCATTGTTCAAGGAACAATAGAAATTTCCCATGTCAGAAGTGCTCTAATGTGAATAAAATAATAAAAAAAACTGTATATAATTTTTGTTGTTTTTGTTTTCTTGGTCAGCAAAACAGAAGAATCAGCACTACACTGTATTCATGGAGCTTCTCATGCACATGGATTAGGAACACACTTTCCTGAATCCTCATATTCTGCATGGTCCTGCTTTCCCTTTTGTAGTTATTCACCTTGCTACTTGTGCACACAGAGAAAAATGTGGGTGCTCCAAGCAAAAACCACAGAGTCTAGTTCCCAGGGATCTCAAGGAACCACTGTGAACCACAGGGTGAACACCAGTGCCTTTTTCCATAGGTCTCCAGAGGCTGCATTTGCGCTCACCAGTTCTGTTCCTGCCTTGCCCACTGCCTCCAGGACAGGGTGACCACTTCACACATGTGTGACCAAGGGGCAGACAGGCACCCTTGACCCAAATAAAAGCTGCAACCATGAGGACCTGCTTGGTCTGTGGGCTCAGCCCTTCCCTTTGTTGTAGTTGTAGCATGGGGTACTGCCACCTGCCTCTGACTGCCCCAGGGCTAGTGCATGACATCCTTTCTGCTGTGCTGCCAGAGGAGCCTGGTGTCACCTCCAAGAGGATGAGGACAGGGAACGTGAGTCACAGTGCACCTCCCACACATCATGGTGCACTTCCATGCACAGCAATTTATAAAACCTGTGGAGCAGAAGAGCTTGCACTATATGAAACACAAACAGCTAACAGACTTAACAATTTTCAACTTAAGTTTTTATGGTTGTAGTCTCTTCTAAGTTGTGGATACACAGCTTTGATTCTTGGATCACCACCAAGGTAAAACCTTGATAAACAGGTGACAAAATAACAACCATAACAAAGGGGGAGTGATGGCTAAAGATTTAGTAAAATTAAGACACAGTCCTGTTTTTTTTCATACTGAGTCCAATTACCAGCAGTTTAACGTGCCTGAAAAGTAGGAAGCAATTCATTACATAGATCAGCTTTTGAACCATGTAATTATTTTTAATAACAATTCTACTGTCAAGATGCAGGTGATTACTCCAGCTTTGGCTCACACTCAGACCCTGGATTTGGATAATGTCTAGGAGTCATGCCACAGTTTTGTAAAATTTATACAGTTGCTAGAAATGCAAAACCTCCAGCTTCACCACTTTCCATCCCAGGGAGTGGCCAGTGAGTAACAGGGGAGGAATCCACCACCCCAGCCCACACAGGAAAACGAGATGTTAGGATAGGAACCATCACACCTCACTGCCCTGCTTCCAGAGGTCTTTCCTCAGGCACAGCAAAAATGCTTGTGTGTTGCCCTGAAGGCTGAGCTGCACCACTGCCATTTTCCCACGGAAGGGATGGAGATTCCCCTGAGGGAAGCTGTATGTACAGCACAGAAGGGTTGGGAATGCCAACCAGGCACTGGCTAGAGAGGTCAGGCAAGGACAAAACAATGTGGTGGGAGGTGCACAGAAGAGGAGAAAAGCCATATCTCCATGCTAAAGCTGGTGAGCAGGAAAGGTCCCTCACTGCCCTTCCTCCTGCTCCCTACACAGAGAAAGAGGATCGAGGCCTTATGGATACTGACAGTAGAGATGATCCTCAGACAGGATGCCGATTCAGAAGACTAATCGCCAAAATACTGGATTGTAATGGTAAGAATTTGGCATCACTGTAAGATCTTTGGAATAAGAACCTTTTAATAGTGTTGATGTCAAGCCAAATGTTGCTGTTAGCAGAAGTGAAGCTTGCTGGGTTTTAACCTTCATCATCTTGTCCCATTTGAGAGTAAAAATCCCATGTAACCTTAGCAGATGCAGTAAATGCTTTCAGCTGCTGCTCAGGAAAGGCTGAATACCTCAGGGATCCAACCCTGATGGGCTGCAGCATGCTTTTCTAATCTGTGATGGGACTAGAAACTAGTATTAGAGCATGGAAAGAGGTAAAGAAAGGAAAGGATGCTGCCCACACAGAAAATTAAGGGGTATGTCTTTCCACAGCCTGGCACCTCATCACCTCATCAAAGTATAAAGAGGGTACTACCAGGTCAGGACAGAATGACTTTATTCCTTTCAGGCACTGTTGAGAGAAATGAAACAGGAGAAACAGTGTTGGAGGGTGGTTTGCAGATAATCTATATTTGTCTCTACTCCCTTCTGTCTCTTCACACACATTTCTGTGGGTAGGACCAAGAATTTGAAGATCTCTGTTCTGTTCTAGAGTCTCCTCTGCAGCCTCTCTCACAGAATGAGAGAAAGAAAGGATAAAGGAAACAATCACTGCCAGACAGGACATCTGATACCTGGTCTTGTGATGAAAAAATTATTCTCCTTTTTGTATAATTTCTGTTTTATGTTCCAGGCAAGTATTTGGTGACAACACCGTTTTAGTGAGTTATTCCATTCTGTGAAACAGAACAGAAAATATGCCCTACTCAGTTACTTAAAGCACATGATGTGCAGCAGTAAGCATTGGAAACAGGAACATTTGTAACCCTTAAAGGTCATACTTCAAAATCAAATCACTGGTTTTATTCTGAGCCTAATGTGATTGATAACAAGAAAGATTAATTGCCTTTATTTATACTTAAATCAGCTCCACTGAAACCATCTCATGTTCAGGTTCTCTTTACAGCATTGCTTTAAAGGCTGTGAGTGGAACATAAAACTGACATCCAAATCATCTGCTCATCAGAGTTTCATCTCTTTTGCTCTAATCTCCTCACACACAGGAAAATTATCCAGCTGTCTCTCTGAATACATGGTCATATTGGATCTCAAACATGCAAGGATTTGTGATATTCTTTCCTCTGCCAAAAAAATTCCTGTGCACATTACCTGGTTAAACCTTATCCTTCTCTGCAACAGAGAAACTACCTGAGCTGGGAGATTGAGATCATAGGATTTATACTAATAAATACCGATCCAACTTCACGTCAAGAATTTGATTTCAACACATAAAAGTGTAATAGAGCATTTTTAGGTGACACTAAGATACTGCTCCTTCAGCCAAAGTTAACAGAAACAGACTGAAGAAATAAAAAATTCTTTTACTGAAAAGAAATTTAAAATGTAATATAACATAGATATGACTGCTACATTGCCAGTAAAATGCGGCCAAACCTGTCTATGGTTTGTCCAGGGTCCCATCCTGCCTACTTTAAAACAGCAAAAGACTTGTGTTGAAGAGATTTGTTAAGTTCTGAAATTAATAACATTGCAAAAGCCTTTCCAATAGTACCAAGTAAGCCATGGGTACCAAAACCTGACCTCTGCAGCCCTTGCTGGAGTAAAGGGGAAATGCTCCTTGCCTTTCAGAGGCTCATCTAGCATCCCCAGTGGTAACAAAGAGTTAAACAGCAGACACTCATGCTTCCAGTTCTGAAGCCAATAGTTACTTCACATTCCCAGGAGTAAACTATTTGCCAGATGAACATGAGAGTAGATCCATGTGTAAAAACACGGTACAGAAACATTCCTAATTAATGAAGAGCTGCACAGGCAAAGCACCCATACTGCCCAAGGTTCCTGCAGGACCTATCAAATATCCAGCTCACCCAGTAAGTCAGATACCTGCAGGCAGTAGAAATGCAAATTTTTTTAATGACAGAAGTCCTTGCTCTTTGGTTTCTGAAAGAGCCAGCACCATGGGGTGGGGCAACGAGGGCTGTGCCCCACTTCACATTCGTGGCACAGTGGTACCAGAGGGTCAGACACAGGGAAGAACCGTGCTGAACCCATGGGACAGGGTATGGGTCAGACATGGAGGTGCAGAAGCAGATCCTTAGCTCAGCTCTGAGGTGGGGAGGGCTGAGCTGCAGCAGGGCACTGCTCTGTGCATGGTGGGCAGCTTCCTGGCATCTCTGTGTCCTGCTCCACCTCTGGCCATAAGCCTTCCCACAGGGATAACTGGTGTCCCCTTGTCCTCTCAGGCCTCACCACCCCACTTTGGGTGATCCAGGGGACTGTCAGTGGCTGTCTCCAGAGGAAGGGGAGATGGTTTGCATGTGTGGAAGCAGTGATGAAGCAATGTCAGACTCCCAGGTGATGGAGCAACCTACTTGATACACTTCCAGCCCTGGTACTTGTGCCCCAGAGCAACATTGAGTTGTTGGCCAGGTGCCTTATTCCTCCATTCATGCCCCCCTTACTTGCCCACAGGACACCTGTGGCTTTGACAAGGGAACAATGAGAACTTCTGCATTTTCCTTTCCCCTTAGGCTTCATTTCTATTTGAATTTTTCTGCCTTTGATTTCCAGTCTTCAGTTCTTGTTATTCAACAGGATTAAATTACTCTTCACAGCCCTGGATTTTCTCCCTGAGGAGGAATTCACAGGCTATAAGCAAGCTGTTTTCAAATTGTTTTCCTTGTTGTTAAGTTGTGATAAATTTATTGAGCCTGAAGACATTCACTCTAAGGGATTCACTCCTGTACTCAACTGTGTTGTGTGTCCCTTTCCTCTAAGTATCTCAGAACCTCTGAAAAATTTTATGCCATCTTCCAAGATGAGTCCAGTGTCCTGAGACAAACTCACCCTCTCATCAGTTATCATCCAAACATGTTTGAGCAAATAAAGAGCAGAGACAAAGTAATTGATTCCTCTTTACAGCCCAGATTGATTTAGTGCCATCTACAGAGGCAATAAATGATCCCTGGTCAGGTGTAAAAGGAAGGATATTTAGTTTAGATTAGCAGTAATCTGTCTGGCCATGGGGGAAATTTCAGAATCTGCTGGGGCAGCTGGTCCTCTGTAGTCCCGCAGTCCTTCAGAAGCTGCATTTCCAGGCCCCCACTCTGCCTCAACAAAGCCAGTCCTGAGTTACCCCTTCAACAACATTTAACTCCTTTCAGTTGCACCAAAATCTGATGCTCATCACCCCACCACAAGTGCCACGTGCCTGTGTGATCTGAACAGGTGGAAATCCACTGCAGGCATGAGTTGCAGCAAAACTCTGGTTGTTGCACTTCTTGCTCTGTGCCATTTCTTTCAGTGAGCTCTTGAACTAAATCCTGACCTGAAGTGCAAGGATGCTTTTTTTCCCGTGCTGGGTGTTCCCTGAATGTCTTCATAAAATTACATTTGCGGGATGACAGTTGTAGCATCATTACTAGAGCTTTGCAATAATTGCAGGCTGACACAATGTCAGGGCCAGGAAGGCCCCTCTGGAAATCACTCAGATCCTAACACTGGGCTAAGGGAACAGCCATCATGGGAACAAAGGCAACACCCATTCCCAAAACCTCTTAAGTCTGGGCTTACTAATGTCTTTAACCTCTCTCTTAGCCCACAGAATACACCATACACAAATTTTATTCTTGCATCTTTTTCCCACTGCATGTGTCTGGTAGACAGGCTCAGTGGAGTAACCTGGAGAAAACAACTGCAATAACAGAAAATGAAGCACAAACTAAAACTGTGGACCTCTGATCCAGTTTTGGGGAAGGAATTTGGGAGAGGCAATAAAGAGGAGTGGGATGTGTGGATTCCGTAGTGATTGCCGGTTGTGACCCAGTAAATGACAAGTGGTGGCAGAGCTGTGTGTACCTAACTGAGCCCCTAACAGCCTGCTGCTGAAAAGATTAAAATGCCGTGAAAGTGTTTATGGAAGAGGCCAGTCCTGAACACAGGCAAGTCTAATAGCACCAGGCAAGTCCAAACATGACTTCTCAGACTCAGCGTTCAAAATCAATCCTTTGGGACCAGCTGGCTCCTCACACATCTTCATTACTCTTAGAGTGCGTGACTTTTTCTTGTTTCTTTGAAAATAAATCCAGCTAGACAGTTCCCAGGGGTGCAGGGCAGGAGTCAAAATGCTGAGCAAATGTAAATGCCTGCCAAGGTGTGTGCTGGCCTGGCAGGACCCTGGTCCAGGATTCTCTTCTCCTGCTTCAGCAGAACTATTTCCATTTAACATTTAGGATTATGCAGTTATGCCAACTTGCACATGCTATAATGGCACCCCAAAGCTGCAGTAAGGCTCAGGACTTCTCTGGGAGAAGACCTTGATCCAGAAAATTTA
Source organism: Thryothorus ludovicianus (assembly GCA_013397245.1). NCBI lineage: Eukaryota > Metazoa > Chordata > Aves > Passeriformes > Certhiidae > Thryothorus > Thryothorus ludovicianus. The sequence goes on from VZTB01004206.1 coordinate 1,288,376, forward strand.
AATAAACAGAGGTTCATATTTGTCTCTTCAGTGACAAATTCCCCCAGCAGATTTAGCATGCAACAGCATGAAGCATTGCTCAGTGTACTCTGAGCTCATGTCATTGGTAGCCAACCACATGATTTATTAATATGATAGCATGAAATCAATGGAATAATGGGAAACCCTTTTGTTTTTGACAGAACAAACCCCAGCTGATTTAGTTGTATGCTGGCAAGCAGAGCTATTAGCTATTAAAACAAAACAAACCCAAACAAAACAGAAAATTGCTACAGAATAGAAAAGTGGTTTTCTAATAACTTGTGCTAACATTCAGATATTGAAGGTTTAAAAATCCTCTTTCTCCTTGAAGTTTCTGATTTCTTCCTCTCTGTTTACACATACACACACACACACGTACTCATATATCATCAGCTCATGACCCAGCTATTCCTAAGATTGACCACCATAAAGAAAACTTGTAAATGTAAATAAAAACCCTATCAGAGATGTTTGATGCCTTTTCTCTTAGGTGAGACAAAATGGTGATCATATATGTCAATCTCTTATCTTCACCTAAATTACTTTCCTTCTCACCAAAGTGTTTAGAGGAGCAATTTTGGTGGTTGTGGTAGGAATATTACGGTAAGAAAAATCTTCAGTCCCTCAAAAACCATCCTGAATACTTTCTGAAACAGAAATAGCAAGTCAGGTGAAGGACCTGCCTGTGGGAACCAGCAGACTCTGGGTATCAAGTGCAGAGAAGGCTTTGCTGAAGAGGAGGAATAATTGTATCACTTCAAGGAAAGGTGGTGCTTCTTTCATTCCCTGCTAGCTGAAGGAGGTAGAATGCCCCTCCAGCATCTTCTGTGATGGGGATGATGCTGCATGATGCACTGCTCTGCTCTCCCAACTTGGGATAACCCAAGGCTCTTCTGTGGGAAACAGGGAAGAAAACAGCAAAGCTCTTTTCTTTCCAAACATGGGGGAAAAAAGACTGAAAAATCAGAGCACTAGTCAGCATTCTTCTGCTTGCAGATCCTTCAAGAACTTTAAAAAGAACTCTAGCACTGCCAAGGAAACAGTCCAAGAAGAAATGTGGGCTGCTTTAAAAGCCTTCAGACAACTTATGTCAGCTGCCTTTGCATCATGGTAGAGGACTCAAGCCCTCCAGCTTGTTTGCTTATCCCAGACTTCTTCATCCCTTATGATTTCAACCTTCAAAGCCATCCCTGAGTTCAGTTTATGTCAGCTCAGGCATGCTTTGAGCTAAACCATCCCCAGGAGTCCAGGCAAGAGCAAGTGTCATCTGCGAATCAGATAAGGTTAACTAGATTTGTGGCACCTGCTCTCCCACAGCTAGGATATTTAATCTCAGGAGGGAACCTGATGCAATGAGGACTTGGGTCAAAGGGAAGTACAATGCATCTGTTGCAGAAGTGTAATTTGGTAATAATTTTATTTTACCAGCAAGCATGGGCACCCTCTCTGAAGGAGCAAGGACAGATTCTCTTCTGCAGTGACAGAAATCATCCTGTGCTGGCTGAATTGTGAGAGTTGATGCCCTGGAGACTGAAGTACTTGACAGAGTGGTTGGCAGCTGACAGTGCTTAATACAGGGCAGTGGGAGAGCAGGACATGCCTCTCTAGCATGTCTAGGGATGCACGTGGAAGCTGCACAATGCACCTTGCATGTGGGATGACTGAAGAGCATCTGGTTAAGATCAGACTCCCAGCTGGCTTGCCCAAGTGACTGTGTGAAATAAATAAGTGCTGTATATCCCCTCACAGTGATTGCCTCACAAGCTGTTGTTGAGGGGGAAATGTAAGCATGTTGTGTATGATTTTAGTTTTCTGAGGGTTAGCTGAGTGCTCTGGCACCAGCAGCCCAAAATACATTTGGTGTGCGTGCTTTACTTACAGCATGGCTGTTCCAGGGCTGTGTATGTTGCTAAATAACTTTCCCATTGTTTCACTGGTTACATTGCTCTCTCTCAGTGTTTGGCTTGGCGTTTGTTTTATGTCCCAGTCCCTTTAAAGCCTGTCTGATGGAAAATGCACAACCCTTTCCTGAATTAAATTTAAAAGAGCCTTTTTTGTCCATACTTCTGTGAATCTCCCACTTCCCTGGCAATTCTACATGTCCAGTCTTACCTATAGAAAAATACTTACTCTTATGACTTCAAAAAGAAACATTTAAGAAAGGGCTGTAAAATGTTATAATTGTATTTATAGAAAATTATATATAAAATATATTTTTATTTATTTAAGTCCTGTCTACAGGAGCATGTTAAACACAGTAAAATGCTGCCTGAACAATACATACACGGGTGAGCCTAGGGGAAGGATATATAGGCAACTGAGATGATGGACCAAGTTTTCTTGGAGCCTTGTAAACTGCAAGGTTAAGATCCAGATGTGTTTGGATTGCTGACTTTCTCCATTCCTGAAGAGGTTGCTGTTCAGCCTCTCCAGATGCCAGACCTTGCTTAGGGAGGGAGAGCTCCGTCTGGAAGACTGTTGCTGTGCTCATCCCTTTTGGAATTGAAGCAATCTGCTCAGTGAGAGACTGAGGGCTGCTGACTGGTTGCTGAAAAATCTCCAGGTACCTTCAAACTTTCAGTAGACCTTGGAGTGGGCAATGACTTTAAAAAAAATCTCAAGCTGTGATTCTGCACCCATTGTAAGGTGTCCTGACCCTGTTTGGAACCAGAATGGCATAATCTAACAAAAACCTAAGGGATTAAAAGGTAGAACACACAAAGTGAAAGACTGTCCATTATTCTCACAGGTATTCCCAGAAGGTTTAGGCAATAACAGGCTGACTTTCCTAAAGGATGCAGACAGATGGCAGTGCCCAGAGTTTCTTGTGTTGCACTGGGTGTAGCATGCCCACTCTGATGCTTCTACACACCTCTCCTTTCCCAAGATAAATTTTAGTTGTTCCATACAAAGCAGCACCTGCACAGTTTGACAGTATGAAATTCACCCCTGTCCAACCTGTCCCAGCTGTGCCTGGCAATGACCAAATGCCCAGGACTGATGGTCATAGAGACTTTACCATGGGGTCTGTCAGCCAAGTGTGAGCACTCCCTACAGACCTGGCAAGGAAGGGACTTGTGGAGGAACTTGTTTTGGCATGGTTGGTACTTTGTTGGAAAGAAGACTTCCCATAATTACAAAATTTCACTGGCATAGGCCTGTTGGCTGTGTATGTGAAAGGAAGGGGCAAAGAGAGGTGGGCATGGGAGCACAAAAGCGAATTGCAGTCCCTGAGGCACAGCTGGAATGCTGCTACTTGGCAAACCATGGGTTAGAAATATCTGTGGTGAAGAGTTTGGATTGCCCTCCAGTGGCCAAATGGGATTTCAGATCCCAGCATAGGTCAGAGGTAACGTCAAGAGAAATGAAATTTGGAGAAAGAAAAATCAGCCAGCTGAATGTTTTACAGAACAGTGGTATGTATCTGTGTTACCATCACGGCTCACATCTATTGCAGATGCTTAATATTTGTCTTCTTCCTTTTTAATATCAGCTTTCACACCACTGCTCTCCTGTGGTCACACAGACCTTCACAGCTGCCACCAGCTGAGCACACAGCTGCAGGGACCTGCCCTGGCAGAACAGGGTGTGACAACTATGCACATGAGGCCAAGGTCAGCAGTGGGTGCTGTATCCAGAGAGACACACCAAACAGAATTACATACAGCAGGAAAAACAGTCCCCTTAAAAGCCCAAGACTGCGTGCCAGTAACAGCAGTCATACAAAAAACATTAGAAAATATAGCAGAGTCAAATCTGGCATCAAGGGCCCTTGGTCTTATCTGATCTCTTGACCTTTCTGGCACTGCTAAGAGGAAGCATGGGTGCTAGTACAGTGAGCCTGTTCTGATTACGTACCACCATTCATGTTGCCTTCCTCTCTAAAAGTAAACACAGTGACCCTGAAGGCCAGCTGCATTGGGTATGAAAGAAAGACAAGTTTGGTGTGCTTGGGGTTTGTTTGGCTGCTATTTTTTTGTTTTGTTTTATTTGGTTTCTTGCTTGTTTGTAGTTTGGTTTTTTTTTTGTTTGTTTGGACAACACTTCTTCCACATCCATTTTGGCTGAAGACTCAACTTTTAACTTTTGGCTACACATCTGGCCCCTGAGCATTTTTCTGCCTCTTGAATGGTGTTTCTGAAGGGTATTCCAACACCAAGTCCTTGGTGGGAAGAGTGCAGGACAGGGTGAGGGGACCATGTGAAAGGGAATATCTCCAGATGCATCCTGTACTTGTTAAAATTCCTTGGCAAAATCTTTCCAGGAATTGCCTCCTCTCTTGCTGTGCTGCTGCAGAGCTGATTCAGCTGAGTGACTAAGGAGCAAGGCACAAAACTCTGTCAGTTTTTGAGATCTGAGTGACAGCCAGGCACACATCTTCTCCTGAGATGGCAGAAAATACTGTTTGATATTTGGCCAGCCTATGAGTCTTCCTAAATGAAGCCTTTGATATCTAGGAGCTGACTGTAGTCCAAGGCCCTGGTTCAACAGAGGTTTAAGTCCCACAGAGACCATGAATCACAGGAAAACAGGGATGGAAGGGATCTCAAGAGAACATCTTCCCCACCCTTCACACAAGGGCAACCTAACAATATCTTGGCCTCTCCTGGCAGATGTAAGCTTGATCTGTCTTTAAGAGTCTCTAATCTCTATTGCAACAAGCCTTTCTAGGTATTCTCCATTTCTGGATTTTCCTAACAGGAAGTGGTGTTCCCTAATGCCTGACCTAACTCACATTTGCCACAAATTAAACCAGTTCTTCCCATGTCCTTACAAGCACCATAGTCTTTCAGAGTAATGTTTAAAGTACTGGAAGTCTTTCATTGTGTCCCATCTCAGGATGCTTTTTTCCCTAGATTAAAAAAAAAATAAAAGAAAGAAAGGAAACAAAACCAAAAACATCCATTCCTTGAACCTTTCCTCATAGGTCATGTTATCCAAATTTATCACCATCCATGTTGGTCTCCTCTGGCTCTTCTCCACTTAGTCTCCATCTATCATCAAATGCATGGCCCCGAAACAGACACACTGCTCCAAGAAAGACCTTACCCACACTGAGCAAAGCTGAAAAATTACCTCCTGTGGATTACACAACACATCTGCTATTAAAGACCAGCACAAGATTGGTTGTGAGTTTTTCCATTCTCCTTACAATATCCTATTGTTAGGTTATTAATTTGTGAACCTGCAGTCCTTGCAGACACACCAAGAACTTCACCTACTGTCCTGTATTGGTGTTAAAATACGTTGATAAATTAAGACCTAAATTGGAAGTAAATCCATGCAAATGAATGGTGTAACTGCAGTAATAAAAAAGGTGTAATAAAAGTAGCAGGAAACACTGTTAGGACCAAGACACAGACTGAATATCAGTGTACTTAGATTTCAGAGTGCTAATATGCCTATCATGTACTAACTTTGCCTTTTGTAGAAACCTACAGGGAACTTGGCCATATCCCTAGCACGCATGTATTGATATTTTTATTTATTAGCAACTCCCTCACCTAAACTTGTGAGCATCTGTAAAAACAGGATCCTAAATCATGCCCTCATTTGGTACAGGCAGAGTTTAGAACATGTATTTGTGGATCACTTGAGGATGTGGATGTGCAGATAGTCATAGTAACCTGAGAAAATAAGCACTAGCTTTGAAAATATAGTCCTCAGGTTTGACTTGCAATAGTTGCATCTCATAGTCATAATGAGTGTAGTAGTTATTCATTATACAGGAAGTAGAGATGCTGTAAGTAGGTTTTATGAAGTAATATTTGGCTCATAGTTTAATAAAGATTGTTCTGTAACTGCTTCCATCTCAGTCAGTTTGATTCAAAACAAGATTTCTATAAATCTTTATAATGCAGGGAATGCACCCAAAAATATTTGGGTAGTATTTTTTCCCACATAAAATATGTTTTTATATGCTGCCCATCAAAAACGCCCACAAGAGACACAAGACTATGCAAGCCATACAGGGGGAAAAAAATTCTTTTTCTTTGTTATTATATTCATATCACTAGTCCCCAAAGAGCCAAACTAAAACATAGACCTATGCTAGGAAAGTCCAGAAAGATAAGAGAAGTGAACTTCAGCTAGACCAAGGAGGGAGAAAGTCTGTAAATCTGGCCAAGAGGAGGTCAGTGGTGACCTTGAATATTTAGACATATGACTCATATATAAAAGAATACTTGAACCATCAGAAGATTAATCATCTGCTTCTCCTCAGTCTCCCTCCCCTACAAAAAGGAATAAAAAAAAAATAAAACTTTCAGTGTTTTTTCCCTCTTTGCATTTAATTATTCTATTAATCTACGTTGTAGTAAAGCACTAGACTTGGAGACTGACAGGAATGAATAGCCTCTAGCTCATAGTAGTAGATGGAAAGCAAAGGTGTCCTTGGACACTGAAAGGGGGCTATGGGATTCACTCTGCTGCTTTGCCACTTTAGTAAGTGCTGGTGCCTCTGAGATTTCATAAATCCAGCACTGGGGAAGAACAGGAGCAGAGCAGATCTCAAGCAGACAAGGTAGAGGAAAAATAATGAAAAGGTGAAAAATCTTGAGGCTAAGCTATTTTTAAACCCTTCCCTTCAAAAGCCCCAAGAAAGATGATATTTGGGCTCCTCACAGAAAGTATGTAGGTGGCTCAGAGGCATCAAGCCACACTGTATTTGACAGATGCAAAGGATCAGAACTCTGGAAGAGGCTCTGCAGTTTAACAGCGCTACTTAAATTTCTCTGTGGACTCAGACAGATTGCAGGTTTCACTGGTTACACACTGCACTGCATCCTCTGTATGGCTCATTGGCAGCACTGTCTTGGAGCCAAGAGTTATCAAATACAGTTCATGTTTTTGGCTGAGAGTCTCACCTCTTCTTCCAGCCTTTCTCTGCTATGAAGCTATACAGAATTTCACACAACTGTGCCACAGATTTACCACATCTCATCTACCTCCTGCCACTGGACAGTTTGCTCTGCCACAAATCACAAGTCCCAGCTTCTTTTGTCCAGAGGGTGTTGTTATATCAGATAAGCCTATGCTAACCGAGATGAGCTGTAAATAAAATCAGGCAGTTGGTCTGAATCCCCAGGTAGTGCAAGCTGGGAGATACATCTTAGCTCCTGCACACTGATAGGGAAAAACAGAAAGGGATTTATTTTCCTTTTTTTTATCAAATTTTTGGTTTGGCTTCTTAGCAGAATTCTCTCTTTGCTCACACTTGACCTTGGGAAGCACCTCACCAAACTCAAATAATGAAATTCCCTCTGGAGATCAAAGACTGGTGTCCTTGTTTCCCTACAGAGTGTGGATTTGATCTGAAAGCCCACGGGATCGCTGAACAAACACCTCACATCCGTTATGGGGAGGATTTGTTTTTTTTAGCTGGGATAACCTCCTCACCTGGCTCTTGAAGGCTGGAAAATTCAGCACTATAAATCATGAAGGAGCCACAAGTACTTGGGAGAATTCTAAGCTGTGGTGAAATGGATTAGCACTCTCCCCCAGCTGCTACCAATCAAAGTAATATTTTTCTGAAAAATACAAAGAAAGTCATCGTGTTGTGGTATTGTCCAACAGCCCTACCTGTTACTATCTACAGAAATTTGCAGTTCCTTCCAATACCATTGATTTCTTTGGGAGGAAATGCTGAAAGGTCTCTTGAAAACAGACTAACTCAAACACAACACACTGTTAAGAGAAAAAGCTGTTCCATTGGTCACAGCAATTGTTTCTGATGGAAAAAGTGTAGATTTAGTATCTCTGGCAAGTAAGATAAATCAGATGTAAGGTCTAATTTAAGAGGCAACAAAATCAAAATCTTTCAGAACTCTGGCACTTTTTGGATAAAGTCCTCACACTGCTCCACACACAGTGGGGAAATAGCTGGAGCTGCTGCTGTGCCCTGCCTTTTACTGTACCTGTCTCAGTCAGCCACTCGCTGAGTACAGCTGCCTTTCCTCTGGACAGGGAAAACTTTGACTCTATCCATCTAAAGACTGCATCATGATGTTTCACCACACCTTGGATATAATGTGCTACCTCATTTATAATTTTGATTTATATTAAAGGCATCAAATTCCCTTGGAGCTAGTTAAAAGGAATAAAGCATGAGTGTCTTTTTTCCCTCCCCTCCTCTCCCCTCC
>VZTB01004206.1:1296543-1319175 GCA_013397245.1 Thryothorus ludovicianus
ACATCGCATTCATCCATTTGTGAGTGTTTTATTAATTTTTACTTTGTTTGGAGAATTTTTTTCTGGGGAGAATACCAGGCAAAAGAGTATTATTAATTTACCATCAATTCTTACAAGTCACAGCCATAGTCAAACCACGCAATCTGCCAGTACCATCACCAGACAGTGATCCTGTATGCAATACACAATGTATGAAACAATGAAATCTATTGCTGTTGATGCTTTCATGGAATCTGAGATAATAAAATCAATCTCCACATGATTAATGCTACCTCTTGCAACTCAGTTTTCTTGTACTTTGCTACATCTGTTCCCATGGTATCCTCACTTCTATTCTACCTCCCTTTCCCGTGAACAGTGCTCAGTGTGTGGCTGTTCAGCAATGCTGCTGCATGTGCTTCAGATGAGGAAAGGGAAAAAGATTTTACTAGATTAAGGAGCAGAAGCCTAGGACTTTAAGGAAGAAGTCTCTCTGCCCCCAGCATCCTCCACAAGCTGTCTGTATCCATCATGAGGTATGAACTGAGAATCAGGGGTCAATGGAGAGACACTGACCTACCTCGCTTCTACCAATCTTTTGGGTGCCATCAATCACTTATCCAAAATGTTGAAGAGTTTTAACATACCTGGTGATATTTTTATCCCTTCATCAAGCATATGTATTGTGAAAGACTCGAGTCATATCCACAGGAACACAGATGTGAACACCAGGAGTCTGGGGAGAGTTAAAACCTGTTTGTTCTCATGACCATGAAGTCTCAGGTGATTCTCATCTGGCAGTTGCTTTCCTTGCAAGAGAGACTTAACAGAAAAAACCCTCCTACATGCAAAGTGGTCCAGTGGTGTGATTCCTCTGAGCTTCTTTCATCTTGCATCCAGGGAAGACAAAGATCAGTCACCACTAATAACAGATTAATTGGACTCAAGTGGCACTTCATTATGCTAAGCATTTTTTAAAGGGCTATAATGTTATGATTGGCTGGGTAAGTCACTGAGTTTTGAGTAGGTTTTGGAGGTCATTTAAGCAAAGTTTTGGTGTCATTTACAAACTTAACCTAGTCATTCTAGCAGGAAGGACTCTATTCTGAATAAACCAACTTTCTATTTCTCATGACTTATAAAGGGCAAATTCGTCTGAGAGCATATATGAAAGGGTCTATTCCTCATAGATGCTGTTTATTAATATTTCTGCATTCCAATTAGCTATTTATCTCCTCCTTGCAATTATATTGATGGTCAATGAAGACAAAGAGAACTTTAATCTAAGGTCCCACTACAAACAGTAAGGCAAAGATTTCCAAAATAAAAATTTCAAGTCTAATCCATTTACCTTTCAGATTACTGTTTTCAAACTGCCTTTTTCCCAGTACACTTTATTGCAACAGAAAGATGCCAAAACAACTGTTTTCTTTTATATATAGTTATTCCTTTCCAATGATTTTTTCATGATGATCACAGACAAATAATTTTAATAATGTCCATATACATCAGAAAATACTGATTTTAACTGCAGATGATGAAAAATAAATGCTTACCTTCCACACTTTCAGACAGTTCAGTCCAGCTACTGTCTCTGCATAGCTGGTCTGACACTGATTACTTTCATTTCCACCCACTAACCCCCATGAATTAATTGGGAAGGTGGCTTCTTTTTGGCTGTTTTATGAAGAGACAGTTCGTAGTGTGAAACCTTCAGTGCAGGTGGTGTCAACTCACATCATACTGCCTCACGTATCAGGCATCTTACTCCTTTGATTCTTCAGGAGGCTGAATCCAGTCCTACCATTCTCCAAAAGCCTCTCAATTCTCACTTGAACTCAGTCCTTAACTGAAAAGCAATACCCAGATCCCAGAAACAGACAAGAAAAGGTAGGATAACAAGGCTGGAAGCAAGTATAACTCCACTAAAACAGAGGTTAAGATGATATTTGGAGCTCTTCTTTTCTTTTAAAATCTCAATATAGAAGAAAACAGTATAATGATATCGTGTGTGTCTGGCTAATGCTGTGTACAGCCTGGTTTATGTTACCATTCAAAGCATGAATCATGTAAGTGGCATCTTTACACCGAAGCATTCACCTCAGTTATTAGTGTGTTTTTACAAGGTTGGGAATTAATTTTGGCACCGATGTTGCCCTGTTAGCAATGTTATAGCTTACAGACATACAGATAAATTTTAAGATTTAGTGACTAAAAAACCTGAAAAACAGTCCCCCAAAACAGAAAAGCAAGTACTGAGTCCAATAGCTCAGATAACCTCCCCTAATACAATAATGTGAACTGCTTTATGTTTGCACTTCAGATGTTTAGATACGTGCCCCTCAAGGCAGAGTCTGTACCCTGAATCAAGCAGCTCTGTGATGGGCCAGGAAAGTGGCACTGCAAAGATTTCTATTAAACCCACATGGGTGTCTGAAACCAAGCAAGTTTATGGTATGATGCAGGAGAGTGGGGAAGTGATCTGTGGAAGGCTTTGAGATATGTGAAACAGGAGAGGGCTAAGAAGGTAACTGAAAATTGGGACAAGATGCATCAGGAATGTGCCTGAATAACATGATATTATTTTTTTATAAGATGGATGCCTTTCCGACAGAAGAACACAAGTCAGCCAAATCTCACTTGACATCTGTATGGTATCACAAAGGAATTATTAACTAAAACTGGAAAAATGGGAACCGGCACTGAAATGGATTAGGAGATGAGGACATTCCTGAGGAGATGACAAAGGATTCACCCACAAAGAATTCTAACAAACAGAAACAGTTTTTTCAGAAGCAAGGCTAAGCATCAACTCAGCATGATCACTGGCAAAGAAAACAGGAACATACAGTAGTATTTATTGTTATAAAACTGGTGGCATTATCAGCATAGAGAAGACTCATGACCCAGAAGGCCAGACTAATGAATCCAAACAAGACTGAGTAATTTACAAAATCCAAGCTCATGCACACAGGGACAAGTTACCCAAGTGTTTGCAATCGTTAGGAGTCCTGCCAGCTGAAAATGAGCAGGGGAGGAGACCTGTGTATATAGGCTGTGTCAGGAGCCAGAGCTCTGACCTGACCTTTGTCACTCAGTTTGTGAAGCCAAAGGAATGGTGAAAAGGCAGGTACAGTACAGAAATCTCCAAAAAGCACAGATAAAGAGTGGTTCCCACTGGACATGGACAGCCCTGGGGACACCTCACAGGCCTGCTGTGCCCAGCTTCCTCAGCTATTTCTGCGTTGAAGAAATAGAAGCAGTGAACATGAAGAAGATGCTGACTGTGGGGTTACTGGGGAGGCTGTATTAACACACCAGATGGGACAAGTCGGGATTTAGAGCCAAAGGAAAGCCAAGGCTGAGAACAGACATGACTGACCTTTTCAAATGCAGCAGTAGATTAAAAAGCAGAAAGGGGAAAAAAGCAGCTTGAGCCAAGTACAAAGTTCAAATGAGTATAAACCAGCCCTAACTATCCTTTACTCTGGGGGATCACGAGCACATTCCTCCCAACTATGGTAGCCCTGTGCTGAAGCAATCCCCCAAATGTACAACAAGGACATGAAGTCTCCTTGCTTCCTGGAAGGACCTGGCTAAGGGCTTGGGCAAAATTATATAATGATTGTAGATGAGACAACCAACCTTCATGACCCAGGAAGTTTTTTCAAGGCCCATTTGTTCCATTTACGCTGCAGAGGAAGTGCAAGGAGTCAACAAAAGTTAGAAAAATATAGATGACACATGCTTAGATGTGGTAATATGGAAGAAGGACAGACCATTGAAATACATGTGGAAACCCTGGTGGATGGCAGTCCCCCATAAGCAACAGTATTTGCTTGTAAGAGCCTATATACATATAACTACAACCATAATTAAACACCACACTCTTTATCCATAGATTTTGGGATTCTTATTAATTAAAATATCTAGTAAGACAATTAAAAACACTACTTCTTTCCTCCTCTGCAAATGACATAGGAACAGAAGAGACTCCGCCTGTGCCTTCAGTGTTCATCATAGCAAGTGTGCACCCTCCCTGTGCAGTGCAGAACCTGAGTGACAGCACCAGCTCCTGGCCTCCTTCACCTCCCACAAGCAGCAAGGATCTTTCAACAGAGTCACCTGCAGTTCACCATCTCCACAAAGAAGAGGTGGAATGTTGTGCTATGTTGAATTATGTACTGTCCCTGGGCACCTTGTGTAAAGGAGCAGAAACTAAATAAAAATTGACTCCAAAGTAAAAAAAAAATCCAGGGAAAATGCAAAAGGAGCAGCACTGAATTTATTAAACTTGACCCCTTTTTGTTTTTCCATTTACAAAAAATTTTGAAAATCTCTAGAAGAATGTAGTGGACCAGACCCGATTTGTACCACTTGGATAAGAAGCTTCCTGAAAACCCTATGAAATAGCAGAGAATGCAGCTTTGCCTTTGCAGGAAAACGTCATCACTGGTTGATAAAGAAATCACCAAATGATCTGTGCCCAGGGCTTCACTGTTTTGCTTATAGTCTGCTTTGACAAGGAGAAAGGGGAAGAGCAGAGCAATCTTCCAGGTTAGAAAGGGGATGGAAATTAGTGTTTGCAAATCTACAGTGTGCTGAAAGTATTTTTTGAACTTACATAAAGGGTTAACTGCCAAAGACTATGATTTTTTTTCTGTTTTTCATATGGCTGTTTCTTTACAAGAACTGAACACTGAGTTATTTGCAAGAAAAGGTCTGATTTCTACTGAGAGAAAGAGGCTAGGATTTTTCTCTTTTTAATTGGCTTCATCAAGTACTTCTCTAAGAGGTAACCAGAGAAACAGAAAAACACATGCTTTTGAGCTCATATTTTCAGTGTTTTCTCTCTGAAACTCATGCACTGCTGTAAGACTGTGTAATACAGTAGTGCCTGGGGACAGAATGGAAGTGAGTGTTCGTGTGTACCTTGATCCCTGGAGGAAAATATCCCCTTCAATATTTTTCACATTTACTTAGAAATACCTAAACCCACTGCACTCCTTGCATGCCAAGAAGGGAGCCAAGAACTCAAGGATATTTTTTTCCTCTCTCCAAATAGCATAATTTCCCACTCAAAAGAAAGAAAATCCCATCAGCCTGACAGACTTCCAGGAAACAGGGAGATTATTTTTTAGTTGCTAGGGTCCAAGCTCTGTTTCTTTAGGCACTGACAAGAAAGAGGCTCTTCTACATCCCTGTTTACATAGCTAATGAATATAGGAGAAGCTTTATAGCAACCTTTTGTCAAGCAGCACGAGATTCACCTTCCTAAAAACAGATTCATCAAGATGTGGTGCAATCATTTAGCTCTGTTTTAGTGTATGTTAATAGGGGAAATTATGACTTTGCTTCACATCACACAGACATGTTTTTTCCATGTTCTCTAAGGACTTCAGGTTTTTTAAAGGTACATTTTTTTAACATTATTGACCTACTTTTCCCCTTTCTACTCAATAAGTCTTTTATCTGTTATTTCTTCATTTAAAAAGAGCTTATTATTCTAAGAATATACTAAAACATGTTGCATTCTCCCCTTCTGTTTCACCAACCAGGAGCTCTTACAGAATGGCAAATGCTGTTTGACTTAAGGGAAAGGATCAAATGCAAGAAAGAGATTATACAGACAGATTTTTAAGGTGCTTCATAGAAGTGAACCCAAGTCCCACAACTGCCAACTCAAAATGTACCTTCATGCAGGGACAAGCCAGCAGCAACTGTTTTCTCCAAAGGGGTTCACATGCAAAAGACAGTGTCCTGGCACCCCAAACTCGACAATCAGCTTGCACAGTATCACACCTGCTCAGTATGAATCTGAGCCCATCTAGGCGTGAGACAAAAGCAGAGATGCAAAGAGAGCTCAGTGGCCTCCCACACATGACTGCAGCCATGCACAGCGAGGGCAGGGCTGGATTTGGGTCCTGACACAGTGAATTTGATCTTGCAGGTAGACCAGTGGGAAAAGAGGGGATCAACTGGCTTGGCTTCTGCCCATTGGCAAACCAGTTCTCCCCAAGACACTTCAGTAGCTGCTTGCTATTTCACATCTGCCCCATGCAACAGCTGTCTTTCTATTGAAGTTCTAAATTAAAAGTGGTTCAAGCTGCTCAGAGAGGCACCTGGCTTCCCAGGCAAATTATTGAAATACTTTCTTCACACTAACCTTTCCCTCCCCCTGAAGCCAGCAGGTGACATCTGGAAGACATACAGAACAAAGAGAAAATTGTCATTTCAAAGGGATTAGTAACTCTACTCCATCTGTGTGGGCGCTGCAGCCCCGCTGACCTCCTGTACCACAGAGCTGGGAAGCTCTACAGGAGCAGGGCCAGCATCCTGGCCATGCATCACCTCCCCACCACAGATACCTTGGTGTGTCTTGTGTCAGAGGGAACAGGAATGCCTTGAGCCCTAAGTGAAAGAGCATCCTGTGGAGTTTAGCTAAAACAAATACAATTTAAGGTGCTGGGTGGTGTGACTCAGTTTTTGGAGAGGATGTTTGTGGTATGGGGGGAATTCAGTTTGCTGCTTGCAGGATTCTGTTCTCAATATGTTGGCACAGCATTCTGCTGAGCGCTGGAGATAGTCCCATCAACACCTTAGAGGCACAAGAGAGCCTTCTCCACTTCATGAGGAACATGGACATCAGTGGCAGCAGGAGCACACTGCAGGATCTTTGTCACTGACCCCAGCGCTTCTGCTGGCTCAGGGCTCTGCAGTGGTGCTGTCAGAGAGCCTTGGAGCATCACAGCTCTCTGCCTGCCTGCTCCACTGCATGCACTTGACATGCAGATCTGCATTCTCAAATGCACAGGAGCAAAAGGAGAACAATATAAAGACAAGGCAGAGTGAGACAAATGAGTAAACAGAGTACACAAACTCTTCCTTCTGAGTCAGTGTGTCACACATTCACAAGAGCTGTGCTTCATATCTGCATTTTGTCAGGTGTAGGGCTTTCTTTTTCTCTGCTAACTCTGCACATTGTTAAATCAGCTTTACTCTTCTCTCATCTTTTCTCTTCCTGAGTCTGCTGGCCTGGGACTATCTAGAAGATTCCTCATTGCTCAGTCAATCACTTCCACAGCCTCAGGCTGAATATTGCCTTCTTGTGAGCCTATGAAATGAGGGAACACCTTTGTGCTTCAAATGCATAGTAAGAGGTTTAAAAAAAAGTAAAATAAAAAAGGTACTTAGGGTGTGCAGCAATAAGTGCCATACCTACACTGGAGATCTTTTATTTAGAGACAAGAGATGCTGCAGGGCTGTAGATTTCTTTTACTGTATGAAGTAAATTTGGTGTGTGTGACAAAAAGGTACTGAATTTTCCCTCACTTAGTGGAACCTGGCAGGCTTAGTCTGCCTGTGCTGAGTGGCTCATGTGGCCATGATGACAGGAGAAGGTAGTGCTCTTCTGCACAGTCAGTTCCTGATCTTCTAGGGTTCATAAATAAGGAAAAGCAGGGCATAAACAGCATCCTCTGGTCCCCACATTGCCTATAGCGTGCTGTGCAGGTGAAGTTAAGTAACCCCACACTTTAGGTGGGGTTAGACTCACACAAGAGCTCTGTGAACTTGCCTGTGTCTGCACAGTGGGAAAGAGCCAGGTGGGAAATTAGGTCCCAGGGCAATGACTGCCTGGCCAGGAGCAGACCAGCATGCCAGATTTTGACATATTTTGGCCTCCTGGGATGGGGTTTGGCCCTGAGCACAGCGCTGTGCTCACATGGCTGGCCAGCTCCCAGACCAGAGCCAGCACTTGTCCTCTCAGTTGGGAGTAGGAGCCACAGAGCTGAGGGCATCCAGCTGCACCCTGTGCAGGAACACAGCCCTGGCCAGCCAGATTTTAGAAAAGTGTTTGATAAAAGTCCCAGACTCCAATACTAGAATAAGGACAGGGGTGAGAAGGGACCTGCTCAAGCCACTCATCATTTTTGGCAAATACTGAAGTACAAAAATCCCCATACTAAGCCTAGGAACTCATTAAAAAACTGTAGTCTTACTGTAAATGCACTAAAAATGTAACATGAAAGGGGAAATTATTTAAGCTTTGCAGAGACTTGTTGACTTTGACTTGTCTGAGCAACAATGGAAAGTAAGAATGAGGAACATCTAATGTTTTTTCACTATGGACTTTAAAGCATGCTAAAGTAATATCCACAGCCAGATACTTCAAAACAATGCATAATATTCTGTAGTAAAAAAATTACAGTAATAATTAAATCACATTTTCTTTTAATACTGCTGGTGTTGTAGTTGAGCTCAAAGCCAAATTAATGACAACAAATGATTTAATGAGCTGGCTGTGTAACAACACATAGGAGGACTGATGTTGGTAGTTCAGAGGCTGAACCATGACAGCATATGGAGTGAACAGATGATGCTTGAGTGTACCACTCATTCCTTCATGCCCAGGCACAGAGCTTTCTTTGGACAGTGCTGGGGGACAGAGAGTTGATGTGGCCAGCAGGAGGCACAGGTGGCTCTGTGGTGTTCAGAGATGAAAAACAGCTGTCATGTGGGAGAAAAGCCGTATCTTTGCCATGTGTCTGGGCACTTTTCTCCCAAAATACATGGCATACTCAGAAATAAGAAAACTAAGCTCAAAAAAAGAAAAGCATAAAAATCTCAGTCTCTTCAGCAGGCAGGGGGGTTTTGATGAAGGAGACTTGTGGGAAGGAAAAGAATGGCTGGAAAGTTGTGAGGGCACAGGGTCAGAGGCAGAAGGGTGCACAAAGCAGGAGATACTGGCAGGTACATCAGAGTCTCAAGAAGCAGGAGGTAAACAGCAGGGAACTATTTTTCTTCGAACCATCGCATCCTGAGTCTTCTCTGTTGCTTGTTTCCTCCTCCAAGCTTTTGAGGAGAAAGCTTTAAGTAGCAGAGAAAACAGACCACAAAAATCCGGAGGACCCACACAAGAGACGTCCGAGGTAGACCAAAGACCTCCAAGGAAAGTGACCTCCTGAAGCTGTTGCCAAAGAGTACCATGTATACAGTATAAACACTTCTTCCTGCATTCTGGGGAACTTTCAGAAGATAAGTATGTGAAACATGATCAGTGCTTTCCTTTGCTGATAAATCAGCAGCAACAAAAAGTGGAATGTTGATTGATTTGACTAACTCGGTTTGCTTTGTATGTGGTCTTCCAGAATGCCAGACACACAGATGCTGAAGCAAAATCAAACTCAAAGTATTTTATCTTATGGGATACAAGGGAAGCCACAGGTCCAGATACAAACCCCAGGCTTCCTTTCAGCCTTTGGTGCTCAAAACTCTGGGGGACTGTCTGACCTGCAGTAGCATCTGCTGTGGCAAGGTTCAGCTCAGGACACAGGAAACATCAAAGATCACAACAAGGTTCTGTGAACTCTCATCCTTTTTAGACTCTCATCCTTTTTAGGTTTTCTTCAGATTTACCCTAAGCCTGACCCAGTTCTAAAGACTGGCACCACACTGCAGAATTCACCATGGAAGACACAGCATCTGCTCTCTCTGAACATGTCCTTGGGAAAAGGTAAGTTTTGCTAGAAGCTGCAACCTGCCTACTTTTATACAGCAGCTTCTCTGAGTACATTGCATCCCATCCCCTGTCACCAAGCTGCTAGCCAGGTATGAAAAGTGCTATCTCTCTTTGGCTCTAATGTACCTCTACAACAATTCTAAAGAACGTGGCTGGTCATTCTGTTTAGCAGAGGAAAATCATCCCTACCAATAGTGGAGCTGCCCAAAGAAAAATTAATTTCCTTAGCTGGCCCAATTCACCCAATTAATCCTGTAGCAGCCTGCCAAAGTCAGGCTGCATTTTCTCTTCTTTTTTTTCATCCAGTACTACAGATGTTGGAGAAAACTTGCTTACTTGGATGTCATAACAACTTCTCAGGAAACCAAACTATAGGAAGTTCAGAAAACTGAATTGAAAGTGTATCTCTGAGATGCCACATAGCCTGTGTCTTCCTTCTGTAGCATAAAGGGCTAGCATAAAGTCACGTAAAGAAGTAGTTTTACTTACTTGGGCAGGGTAAGGTTAAAACCATGGTTTCTAACTGTTTCTAAAGAGCCAAGCTGTCCAATACTCTTCCTACATTTTCCTGGATGACATATGAGGCCAAGGATTTCCAGTTATCCAAAAAAACAGAAATGATGCTCAGAGTTGTTCCAAATGAAACTCTTACTTCAATGTTTTAGAGACATCTATGCAGCTTCTGACCAACCAAACTCCCTTACCCTGGACGCCAGGCTGTGGTATGGCAGGAAGATTAACCAATGTTTTCTATTTGCTGTCTGTGAACTCAGCCAAAAAGACCGAAACATTACACGTGCTGTGGCATGTCCACAAAAACTTGCTGTGCCAACAAGAACTAACAGCCTGGAAAGTCACAGAGCGGTTGCTGTGACAGTCTATGAGTTTATATCCCCAGAAGCAAATAAATTAAATGAAGAATGCCTTCACTTCTCACATAGCTCCCTGTAAGCCTTTACAGTGAGTTATTGCTGACTAAGCCAGTAGCTGTGCTGCACACACATACATCATGTTTCCCTGACAGCCCCCACTGTAAGACTCTCTTGCAGTCTAATCAGAAGTTTGCCTGTGTTTAAATACACATTTGGGGTAGACTTTCATGCTTGGAAGATGGTTGATCTCATCTGAACTTTAGGCACCTAACAAGGTTAACCTGTGTAATGGATGGAAGCAGGGCTGGCTGAGAGGCTGAGAAGCCCCACGCAGAGGCAGCTGTCTCTGAGCACCTGGTGCTGTCCTTCCTGGGTATCTCTGTGTCAAGGCTGATGAGAAGGTGCAGCTCCTCCTGCTCCTGCAGCTGTGGTTTCTGGGTGCTAATGGCTGTGAGGGGGCTCCAGACCACAGCAAAAGAATGTAGCTTTAGAGGTCCCCCATGATGGATAGGGAATGGCATGCAAAGATTAGGAACAAACTCTGTGGGTTTAATGCAAAATTTGGGAAAGCATTAATGAAACAGATCATGAAAAAGGTCTGAGGAATAACTGGGAATGTGGGACTGACTACCTGGATCAGGAGGCGGATTTGGGAGATGGGAGGAAGAAGGGGAAGAGGTGAATACTGTCAATGCAGCTGTGAGGCATGTTTAGGGGTCAGGTGAGAGCACATAACCTGTTAAGCAGAAAAAGAAACTTAGTAGGGGACGTGGGATGACAGAAAGACTGAGATGTGGAAGAGAGGAAAGATCTGGAACTGGCAGCAAAGCAGGAGAGGTAGAAGCTCAGACTGAGGGAAACAGAAGGCTGGAGTCAGTAACATGATCCTAAGAGACAGACAATGCTATCAAAACCTCAAGGCCTGTTGGGGTGGCACAGTAAACCTTAAACCTGGCTTTTCTAAAGTACTGAATGCTTGGCTTGCAATCTGTGCTGTTTCAGAGCAGACTCCACATGTAATGACTGCACAAGGGCTGACATCTGTGTCTGGGTGTTGTGGCTTTTGAGGTGGACAGGCCCCCAGGATTGCAGGCCATCACAGCTAAGGACCTTTGGCAAGTACATGCTAATCAGGAATGGAGTCCTAAGGACAGGAACAAAGTCCTCCTCAGCCCACCTGTGTCTCCTGTGATGCTGAAGAGCTGCCCCTCAGGAGGGCACCCCCACAGTGACCACCTCTCCAGGAGCACAGCAACAGGAGGGCTGTTATCCACTGCTGCTCCCTCTGCACCTGCAGACAAAGGGATGGCCCAGGAGCTGCAGTGCCACTGCGGGTGTAGGTGTCTAGAGCCTGGCAGAGAGGACAGGGAGCAGGCATGCAGCAAGGCTGAGCTGGCAGCAAGTTGCTTTCTTGTATCAGGAACTTCATGATGGACCTGCAGGCTCAAAGGAGTCTTTCATCACCTCTAGGACAATTGCCCAGAACATGCTGCTTCTCATTCTAGTAACAAAGACCCAGCTCTTTGCCTGGTGAGCAGCCGGCCTCTCTGCCAGTGCCTGATCAGGAATGATATCAGCTCTCTGTGGCTCTCTGCACAGTGGTACGCTCACTGCCTGCAGCCTGGCATCTGCTTGTAAAGCCACCAGCCCAAGTGCTATGAGCCATGATCCCCTGAGGCAGCATGGGTATGGGATACCCTTTATCTACATGGATTTTGCTGGTTTTTGGGCTGAAGGAGCCCACAGCTAGGGTAGCCTCATGGCTCCCGCAGCCGCTGCATCCAGCCATGTACCATCCTTAAAATAGATCTTGCACATCTCATGGTGGCACCTGAGGGCTCCTGTGGGCAAGAAGTGTACAAAAATGAGCCAGCATAGATGGCATGCAGATGAGGAACACAAATGAGCAGGCAGTGGCACCAAGGTGATCATTCAATCCGTGTGGCCACAGCCTCTCAGGGACTCCAAACTAACTCTTTCTTCCTGCTAACAGCATTCAGATCAGACATGTGCCAGGAACCATCTCCCTTGACTGAGGTGGAAGAAAGGATGGATATCTGCAGCTTGCTGCTGCCTACAGCTGAGCAAGCAGCTCCTCATGGTACCTGCTCACCAGCGCACCAAGCAGGAGATACTTGTGTGGATCAGCACTACAGTGCACCTTCCTCAGAGATCAGAAGGTAGTCTTAGCTGGGAAAGACCAAGGCCAAGTATCTAACTAGTCCCACTGCTTATACAAACCCAGTTTAGCAACATGTGCTGTGCATTTACTCCTGTTGACCAGACAGAAAGTCTGCTATCAGAAAGCCAGCATGGAGCAGACTCTGAGGCACACCTACCCCCAGCCTCACCCACTGCTGCTGTCTTAGCAGTGTCTAGGAGCTTTTTCCAGAAGAGCAATGGTTTTGCAGGGGCCAGAGATGTCTCCCTGCCCATGGCGTACCAGGCCAGCTGTTCTCTGCGGGACAGAGCCAGGGAATTGATCTGACTCACACAGGAGTGGCCTCAGGACACAGCTGGCGGCACTCAGCGGTGCTGAGGTGCTGGGCACAGAGCCTCCTCCAGACTGTGAAAGGCATCATCTGGGCCTTCCTGATGGGCCATGTGCTTCAGAGCCAAAACTCACAGGGTTTGAGGCCAAACAGATGGACTTTGCTGGGAGAAGGGGGAGGCCACCTGAGAAAGGGTAACTCAAGCCAACGCCAAACATGTGTAGGGCTCCTTAGCAACAAGAGATTAGCCTCAGCATGACACTGCCTTGCAGACCTCTGGATATGCACATGCTCTCCCTTATTCACACATGCTAAAATCCTCCCAGGACATTAGCATCCTCAGTGGCCTCCCTCCAGCAGCTTCCCTGTGCTGCTCCATCCTGCTCGATGGAGCCTGTGAGCCAAGTCCCAGCACTTCTTGTAACTTTCCCACACGGAGTAGTGTAATATCAAGCACCAAATATACTTCAGTCTGCTTTTTCTTTTCACCCCAGGATACCATAGGTTCTTCTGTATCTATCTACGAGAAGAAGAAGAAAGTCAGCACAAGAGCTTCTAAATGGATACCATTACCACCAGCAGCCCACAAATCATGTCACAGTGCTGATGGTTTGTGGACATTCAAAAATGTCCTGAGCCAACAGTGCCTATCATGACTGGCACAGCTGCTACTGGTGCTGCTAATTTAGAACAGGTGATTCCACTAATGCTGTCCTTTAACTAAGCCCAAGCACCACCTCTGTGACTTCCTTGGATGCAGTCCTTTGCCTGATTGCACACAAGCTGTCACACACTCCTGCATGGAGTGCATGGGTGCCCACTGCCTGTCCTGTTTGAGTGGCCCATGGCAGAGACATGATGCAAAGACAGGGAGCCTTCTCCTGGAAAGCATAACTGGGAGCAGAGCCATGCTCAATATTTGCTTCTTTCCCAAATAAAAAATCCTCCTCAAGATGGGAGTGACATATACAGCATAGAACTCTGCCTTTCTCTCTAATGCTTCTCCTTGGCTTGTTGCCTTTCATAGCAAAGCTATAACTCCTCTAGTGATTTCCTTTCATCATGCATGCAGAGCTTGTCCTCTTGCTGCTGCCTTCTCCTGCTGTGCCAATGCCCATGGCAGTGTAGTCCTGTCCCATGTGTGCAGAGATACATAAACAAAGCAGGGCTAGTGAAAAACCCTCTCTCCCTCCCTGTCCGGATCACGTGTTCAAATCCAAAACAGTTTGGAGGCATTGCTGCTCCATCCTCTGGGTCCTGTCATCAGCAGCATGTGCTTTTACCAGGATGTAACCCAGCTGGTCTTTTTTCTGCGAGCTGCTGCCCACTGTCGTAATGTGGTTGATGAGCAGAAAGAGCCAGACAGAAGAAAGACAATAGGGAGCAATGAAATGGGAGAGAAGGCAGTGGAAGAGAGCAGTGGTGAAAACCCCTTATAAGAGTGAAAAACAAGCAGAAAATGAAAAAGAAGGAAGGCAGACGATGACCAAGTAGAGAGAAGAAGGAAAGGAAAACTAAAGAGAACAAGAGTGTAAAGCAACAGGAAACAGATGAAGTTAAAAAAGGAAAAACTAGCTGAAGCAGTCCCCATCTTGAAGATAAACAATATGAGAGAAAGTCTTTTGGCTAGCTCACGGTAAATAGTTCGGTCAGGAGGTAGCAGATGCTGTCCTTTCTGTGGGACTGGGACAGTCATTTGTCACAGGCAGGATCAAAGGCATGTGAAGAGACTTTTGAGGGAGTTACCACAATAGGATCAGAGGCAAAATCTGTCCTGCAAGCTGGAAAGGGTCATTAAATCAGTTATCAGAGAGCTGATCTGTGGCAAGCTCATGCTCGGCTTGTTTGGCAGCAGTGTGTTTCTGTGCCCTTGTCCTGCTCACTGCTCTCTCCTGGGGAGCACAGAGAGTTCACAATGCAACAGCAAGAAAACTCTGCTTCCTGAGAGAGCGGGGCCAATCTGCGCTGCATACAGAGATCTGTGCTCTCTTACAATGTAGCTATCCAGCTAGTTATAAAGCTGGTCCCTCACAAAATAAAAGTCTAGTTGAATGCTACTTAATATATTTTTTTCATTGCTGAGATGGAAACCTTACCATGAAAGCCCATATTTTACCAATTTAAGGAATACTAAAAGAGAGAAATGCTGATACATTAAATGTCAGATCAGAGGAAATGAGTAAAACCCACTTAATTCTCTTTATAACCTTCTGAGGATACACATGCTACAAACCCAATTCTGACTTCATTACCTCCATGCAGTTCCACACATGGAAAGAGGCTGCAGGCGTGAATATGGAGGCAGAAGTTGTACAAGGAGGTTGAGGGAGTTCACAGCACTGCTGCTTTTGTCCCTGTGAGGACCATTACCCTGCTGAAGCACATGGTTGCTGGCACACACTAGGCTCGCTAGGTCAGAAAACGCTGGAGCCCGTCCATGGGCTCTTTGCTTTTGAATCTCAGCTCTCTGTGTTCAGGGTAACTAATTACACAGGTTTTTGGAAGGAGATTTTACTCATCTGAAAGACCTAGGGTAAGTTTTTCCAAAAAATCCCTAGGAATTTAAAAGCACTTCTTGCTTTATAGCAGAGCATAGATGCCTGCACTGTTCTAAAGCACCACCACAAAATAGAAAACGCTCACCAAACTGTGCCTATACATCCTTGGTAAACAGCCAGGGGAAAAAAAAAACCAGGGGAGGAGACATGAAGCGGGATCCTGGCCTCTGGGTCACTGCAGGAGCAGAACTGGGGACAGAAACCAGCTTCTCACTGCCTCCAGATAGTGACAACCATCCAATTGCTACATTCAACAAAAACAAAACAAATTTTCAAAACACAGATTATGTTTTGTCCTGACATGAGCATTGGGAACACTCCTGTTGCAGACTCTGAGGCCATGAAATATTTTTCCACTAACAAGCTTCCTCAATCTTAGGAAAAATTTCTTCATTGGAAGAGTGGTCAGGCACTGGAATAGGCAGCCCAGGGAGGTGGTGGATAACATCCCTGGAAGAGTTCAAAAACTGTGTAGATGTGGTGCTTAGGATCATGGTTTAGGGGTGGATATGTCAGGGTCAGATTAATGGCTGGACTTGATAATCCTAGAGGTCTTTCCCAATATTAATGGCTTTGTGATTCTGTAATATTAAGTAAAAAATATTCATCCTCAAATTACAGCAGATCAGAAAGGTTCACAGATGCTATAAACTGATATCCCTATGCAGGAATCAGCATTGGCTTCCTGAGAAATGGCTTTCAGAAAGTAATGGGAATTTACACCACATGAACCTCTGCCTCTGAACGCCCACACTTTACATGTCAAACCACAAAAACATCTTTAGCATTAAAGGCTGAGCTGGAGGAACAAAATCAGACTCTTCATTAATGAAAAGACAAATTATCAAGAGATTAAGACAATTACAATAGAAACACTATTTCTGATCCATTAAGGCATTTTGGAGGTCTTGGTTTAAAGCATTATTTGAACCTGTCCCAGAAAAAAAACAACAGGGAAGCAGCAATAACATGCAAATTAGACTTGCCTAAATTAAGGTTTTTGGTAAGTAGAGTAACTATTCAATATTTTTAAACTATTAGTAAGGATTTGGGTTCATTTTGTTTTAAAGCAGTGACGGCATAAAGGCATTTATAGGCATAAAATGGAGGAGGGAAAATTTTTTAACTGCATCAGATAAAAACACATCCTTCTAGACCTACACATACAGAGGTAAAGAAAAAGTACAAATGTTGTGTCAAGAAAAATCAACACATACAGCAACATTGCTGGTTTATTTTGTATATTTCTTAGATTAGCAAGTCTTTTAAATCCTTTTACAGTCCTTTAAAAAAATCAGCTTGCACTGAGGGAAGTTATTTCTGTTAGATAACAGTCTAGTTTGTTGCATTGTGGTTGATGGATGAGGGTATAGAGGGGTGATGCTCTTAGGCAGTACTTCTCCAGGATTCCTCAGTCAAGGTTATAAAGAGCTCCCAATAATTTTTCACTAGCATTGGAGAAAGGAGAGTCATGATCCTTCTGACCCTGAAAGCAGAGTGTTTCTCATTTCTGCTGTTCCTCATGTTGCCTCCTCATCAGTGCAGGCTGCAAGGCTATTAAGAGGGTACCTACAGCTCAGAAACATTTCCTCACCATCACACTTGACCATGCTCCTTCTTGTTCAGATCCATAGCGCGTGTCTTGAAGCTGGATATGGAACTCCTACACTTTAACATCTCAGCTCTTCCTCGTGCAAAGCCTTTCCCCTTCCCACATACCATCCTGGAAACCGGTATCCCATTTTGAGATGGTGGCCACTGGGATTCATCTTTACAGTCACTCCTCCTTTATGTGCTCTTGGTAACAAGTGAGGGGACTGACCTGCAGCCACACAGAGCCCCTTACCCACGTCATTATCAGATCCATGCTGTGGCTTGGTTAATTAACTGTGGTTGTGCCCTTGGGCTCCATTGAGGTCCATCTGTTGGAGCAGGACAGTAGTCTCTGGGAGGAGGGGGATTGGTTCTCTCATTTCTGGATTTCTTCCTCCGGCTGTACCTTGCAGGATGTCTCTTCTTCAGGTCTCACTCTGTATCTGTGCAGCAATTTAATGCCTCAAAATGTAATGGTGCTCTTTCAGTTTTACATCTCATGGTAACGGGTTTGTTTTAGACATAGCTGGCCAAAGCTTTAGCAATGTGTTAATAGGAATGTGAAGCTGACATTTTCTAGAAACAAAGTCAGGAACCACCTCATCTATTTTCAGTGTCTAAACTGAAAAATATGTAATGTATAAACATACAATATCAACTGCCATAAGCTATTTCAAAATTATTTTTATCTTTAAATTTTAATATTAAAAGCTCTTGGTAATAAAATCACAGAAAATGTTTATTTTCTTTTAAAATAAAAAGCATTTTCTGCATTCTTAGGAGATGATTTTTGTGATGACCTACACTCAAGCCTTGAGATATTCAATCCAACATTTTATAAATGCATATTCATATAGCTCTTAATATGAAGCTAATCAGCATGTTATTCTTTCTCCAAAGGATTAACTTTTTCCTTTGTCACATCTGACTTTTAAAAACATCAGTCTCAGCACTGGATAGACTGCATTAACAGAAAAGATGAAATCACTTCATGACAAATACGCAGTGTACAGTTAAATGCTATTATTTCAAAGTCTAGCTGCAAACTTCAGCTTTTACAAGCAGGATGCTGGCCAAACTGCTTAGTTACCAAATGTGTTTGCATTTGTGTTTACAAACTGAACACATCCCTCCCTTCTTTTAATTAAAAAAAAAAAAAAATCCTTGTCATTTATTAAGATAATCCTGCACTTGCTTTGCCAAAGGCTGGACAGGGAATGTCCCTCCCTGTCAATCACCAAAATTAGCAGTTTTCCCCATCATCCCTTTGCCACACCTTGTGTCAGTGGAGACATCACCCCACTTTGAAAGGATCCATCTCTTCCAGATAAAAACATGATGTATGCTAGGGATATCAGCTGGTCTTTGGCAACTGCATTTTTCTGGTTACTAGAAAAGCTCCCATGTTTTTGGTGTAAGGGAGGTTCTTCCTTATCCAACAGGATTGTTGTGGAATTACTATATTTATGTTTATAAGAAAGTCCTATATTCTGTGCAGTCTGGAGGAGAAGAGACTGATAAAAACCAAGGATGTAGCTCTGCAGAGGATGCTGGGAACTGCCTGGGAAGTGGGATGAATTGGTCCAGCAGAAAGGACATACCAATGGGATGCAAAGGTTCAGGAGAAGGTCAACATTTCATAGATTAATTTTTCTGAGAGCTGATGGAAAACTAATAATAAATCCCCTCCAACTCCTCACCAACCCAGCCCCCAGCCCACAAACAAGAAAACCAAAACCAAACAAAACCAAACAAAATCACAAAATCAAACATAAAACACAACCAAAAAAATGCCCCAAACCAACAAAACCCCCCACAACTTGTTCATCATGTTACTAGAGGAGACACCAACCAAGAGTGACAGACTGACTGAATGGACTGGCCAGCACTGTACATCATATTTTCCGAGGAAGTTGTGTTGGAAATCAGGAGTGCACGCCGAGGGCAGTCAGCAGGGATTGTCTGTACCGACACAGCACCTTTGAAGGAAAACCACAAGCGTCACACTGCGCTAGGGCCTCTTTGGCATGTGACAAACATAAATGGGCAGAGAAAGGGCTCTCTCTGCCCCTTTCCTTTAGAGAGGCCTTTCCAGGCTCCTCTGTCCCCGAAGGAGAAACAACACAGTATAGTTTTGGTGGAAAGCATGTAAACAGATGTAGTATCAAATATTCATTTAGCCAAGCACTGAATTTTCCCTGGCACACATTACTACACAGATGCAAAAAGTCTGCAGGGGAGATTCCTGTACTGCATGAGCAGAGACAAAATTCCCACCCACTTCAGCAGGGCTGGAGTTTTACCCAGTCTCTTGTTCTTTCATGCCTTTTTTTGTCTGGAGGGGGAAGTTTGCACAAATCTTTCATATCATGTGCTGATTTCTATATACACTCCACAACAAACCACAGCTTGGCTCTGCACCATCCTTCAGGTGCAGCTCCTCGCCTTTATGCCCTTACATAGAACAACAGTCGGAACTGAAGGAGCATCCTATTGCTTTCAATAAAACTCTCCTGTGGCCTTCGGATTTTTTGGTTTTGTTATTCCAAGTGAGTCACTTTTATTTCGTATTACTTGGCCTGTATTTCAAAGTACTTTGTCCCGTGTGGGATCTGAAGTAAATGAAAAGTTATCATAAGCTAGAGGACTTATAAAATAAAAAGTGGATGCACTATCTGAGCAAATATGCAGAAATCAAGTCCATTGTGGGGTCCTTGCTTTACGGAAATCCCACTTTTTATGTGCGATAGATAACAAGGTTGCCTGCCAGATATTTATTCTTCTTTCTCCACACCATGCACAGAAAACATCAGGGGCTAAACCACAGTGATGTAAGATAGAGATAAAAGTGACAACTCAAACTACTGTATCCAAACGCTGACAAGAGCCCCACAATTCCCTCTGTCAGGTCAGTCTGGTGGAAGTCCTGTGACAGCAGATCCCTCCTCTGCTGCCCAGCCGAGGGAGCTGAGTGAGCTGGAGAAGAGCCCTGCTGGAGGCTGGTCCTAACAGTGGGGCAGCCCATGGGATTGCCACATCTCATCCCACTGCTGGGGTGTCAGGAAGGAGTGCCCTGTTCCCACAGGTGATGGTCTGGGTGCCTCTAAGAACAGCCAACAGGGAAAACCACCAGCAAAGCTGCTGCAGCATTCCAGAGAGAAGGAGGAGCTCCCCCTCCATCCCAAAGTGCCCTGTGCTCACAGCAAGGCAACCAGCCCCTTCAAAGTGCTGGCACCAGCAGAACCATTTTCGGCTGGAGGTCTGACCCAGGTGTCCCCACCACCACTGCAGAGCACGTTCCCAGTGGAGCAGCATGATCCCCCTGCCTGTGGGAGCCATCACCCTGCTCAGAACCCACCTGGCTCTGGGCCAGGCTCCTTGGGATGCCAAAGCCACCAGCCCCGACACCATCTCAGAGATGTGCCAGGCAGGGCTCTGCCTCCGCTCACACTGGCCACTGAAGGTGCTCACCAGACCTGACAAGGGTGTGAGGTCCAGAATGAATGCATTTTTAGAATGTTTTACCTAGGAGGAGGAAAAATGCCACACTAAGAGAGAAGCTGTGTGAAAATTGAACAGAAACGTGCAATACTCTGCAAAGGAGGTCTGACTTTAGGATTAGATCATTTTAATAAGCAACAATAGTTGTGTCTGCCAAAATACTTGCCATGTTAAGTCTCTCTCTATCAAAGGACCGAGCAGTGAAACCTGCATGCTGTATGGCAAATCTAATAACCTTCTATAAAATCACATTTATCTCCATATTTTACTTATAAATGGTCAGCTGGTCAGTTCAATTAGGCTGCACTTAACTGATGTTTATTGCATTTGCACGTCAGTGTTACTCTAAGAGATCAGCCAAAACCAGTGTGAAGAACAGTGAAAACCTCAAACCACAAAAAAAGATGAAGATTTGTTTTTACAAAATGAAGTAAAATGAAAAGTATTCTAGGCATAGGTTTGAAAGTTTTTTGACACAGGTAAAAAAACTACTCTCAGATTGTGTTTTAAATTTTAAAAAAATATACAGAAGGACTGCATTTCTAACTGAATAAAATGCTAGCACAAAAATTAGTATTACCAGAGAAAAAGGGTAAGCATAAGCAAGGACAATCTGTAGGGCATGGAAAAAATTAATAAGTCAGTAGAGGATCTCGTGGTTAAAGTTTCAGGAAATACAAGTATAGAAATTAAAAAGTCAAGTAGTTGAAAAGAAATGTAATATTTTTTCTGTATTATAAAGAAGGTAGAAGAACTGAAAAGTGTGACTGATGTGCAAAATAGAGAAGGTTGAAATGAGGGATAATCTAAACAAGTTCTACAACCTGAGATTTTAATAAAGATGCTGATCTAGAACATGGGAACAAAGATGTAATGGTTGACACTATTTGGAGAGAGTAGGTTCCCAAAACTAGGATGCAAGTAAATTTGAAAGAAGATAATGCATGAAATGTCGATGGCCCATATATTTCTTCCCCCATAACCCTAGAGAACCTGCAACTGGAAAAGAGTGAAGTCATAGTAACTAAAGGCACTGTGACCAGCAGAAAAGGCAATGAAACCTAAAGTGCATTTAGTAGAGCTAACATGATTTTTGGGGTAGAGGACAACTGCTTTCTGGAAGAAGAAAATGCAAAAGATCTGTTATTTTTGACCTTGAGTAAAACATTTCCCACTGCATTTCTTGTGGGGATAGCTGCAAGTGACAGCAGACTAAAAGCAGAGAACAGACTATGTTGGAAAGGATTGGTGAAGCTCATCCAGTGGAAAGTATTTGATCTCATAGCAACACTTTCAGAAATGACCTGAATGACCTGTTACAGTTTTTCATGTGTTAATGAAATTTTTGCTAATGCAACATAGAAAGGAACTGCCAAGAGGCAAGGACTGCAATGTCATTTGGGAAAAAACTGCATGACCTTGAAGTCTGGAACAGTAGAAATTAAATTAAAAGTACAAAGTCACATACTTAATGTCTAGTAGGAAGGATCTCTGCTATATCCCAAGAGTTTGTCTGTGTGAGATGATGGAGGAGACAGTCTGAAGTGTATTATTTAGGGTGATGTCAATCCAAAAATGTGGTGCATCCATAAGAACAGCAGATGTGATCACAAGATGAAACAGATATTTCAAATACAAGGACTCATGAATCAGTGAGATTACACAAAGTTCTTGCGACACCTAATTTGTACTGCTGTGTACAAATTTTTCTTGTAAAGAGTAAATTAAATTGGAGTAGTGCTAAGCAAGGTTACTGGGGAGATCAAGTGACCAGAGAAGTTATTCTACACAAGACGAATAGAAAAATAAAGTTAAATGAGTGCAAATGCTCTCTAAAGCTCTATCAGTTAAAACACACCGGGGAGGGAAATACCATTTTTTAAAATAAAGGTTAATGACCACACAAAACCTCAAGTCAATAAAAATGGTCCTTAAGTGACAGAATTTCCTGCTGTTAGCTCTGAAAAAAAGGTTTGGGACAGGTATGTAGGCTTAAAGCAGAGCCTGATCCACTTATTCTACTGGTTGCTTTCAACAGGCAACAAAGGAGACTCGAGGAGAGGAGACTTGAGGAGAGGGAGAGGAGACTCGAGGAGAGGAGACTCGAGGAGAGGAGA
>VZTB01004206.1:1319213-1393636 GCA_013397245.1 Thryothorus ludovicianus
AGAGGAGAGGAGAGGAGAGGAGAGGAGAGGAGAGGAGAGGAGAGGAGACTAAGATGAAGTAGGAAAAAGTTACCTCTGAACTGCAGCTCTTACTTCACTGTAAAGGTCATTGGGTTCCAACCCCACCCAAAGCAGCTGTGATTGAGCTTTTCAAACCAAGCCCAAAGCTCGTGACTTTGTTTTTGGCTGAAGAAGAGAACAGAAGACTGCTTGAAAGGAATTCTTGGAAGGAACAGGGAGGGTGGAAGAAGAAAACTGCACATGATGTGCTGGTCCGGGGGGATGCAAAGGGGCATCCTCCTGAACAATAGAGACCCAGCAATGGCTGGAAATACCTGAAAATCAAATGTAGAAGTTAAGGGTAGCCAATATGTAGCAAATGGGCATGCCACAAATGTGTCTGACACAAATAGCACAGGCAGGCCTGAATACCTCTTTAAAGGTTTGGGTTTTTTTTAATAGAAAGGAAATTTACGACACATCTGGAATTTATTTCAAGTTTATTTTATTGTGTAAGGAAATGCTTTACATTTCATCTAATCATTTGCAAATGGATGGAAAAGGTAGGATGTGTTTAGGAATTCCCAGTACATGTTTTACAAACAATCCTGTGACTCACCTCCATCATTCCTCTGCTCTGGGTGAGTCGCCAGCAGACATTAAAGACAAGGAAGGAAGCACCGGGGTCAGTGCAAAACAGCCTGCTTGCAGACTTAATTCTTATGTTAACAATCAAAGAAAACAGAAGATACAGTATCCTTTCCAAAGCAAAAACACTCCATTTGTTCAGAGCAAGCCAAAACCAAAACAGGAATAATCTATTCCCCACAGTGTTGCAGAGGAAGAAAAATATAGAATGAATACACTATGCATAGGAAAAGTCCTGAAATTTCTGTAGCACTGTCAGTGGTAGCAGGAGCTGTATATGTGGCTAAGGGAAGCAACTCCCAGCCATGGTTGGTCTTTGAGCAGGTCTCCATATGCACAAGCCATGGTCACTGGGTGGCCTTGCAGATTTTCTCAACATCCAGCAGTGATGGTGAGTGTCCAGCAGAGTGGGTGTTCATTGGATACTGCTGATAGTGATATATATTGAATCAGCATTCCCATTTGAGCTGCTGTTTAATTTATTAGAGCCCTTCATTTCAGAGATGTGTTTTTTCTGGTTTACCTACATCTTCCCACCCAGTAATGGTGGTCACACTGGGAAACACAGGAGACCCTGCAAAGAAAAGGCAATGAAGGCTGACCACCCAAGAGCTACTGCATCCTGTGGCCCATATTCTCATTACAATATGTAAAACAGTACTTGTATCCTTTCCTCTGTACTTTCTCCTCAGAAGATTTATTTAGTCAGAGGGTCTCACAAGATTTCAGCAGCATAAAGAATTGCCCTTTCCAAAATAGACCTGCCTGGGGATTGTATGCCACTGTAAGGATGCCAGGTGTGCTGATGCAAGTACAATGCTACCAGTTGTTGGGACAGCTGGATCCTGTTCCCCGGGTGGAGCACTGGACTGCCTTGGTGGTACTCTGCTGGCATGGTCAGCACTGCTTGCCTAAAACTACTGCTGCATGGTGTGGTCCTTCCACAGAATCCCCAGAAGTGGCTGTGCTGGTAGAACTCTTCTGTGTAGAAACCTGAGCTCAACATCTCATCCTGTCACATTCCCTGCACCAGTCAGAACAGGATTTCATGAAGCAGGAATAGGTCCAATATCCTGGGGCATCTCTTTCAAAATAAATCAGCAGATCCCTTCTGCAAACAATATCTTGTGTGTCTATAGCAAGACAGAGAAGTCAATCAAACAATCAATCAATCAATCAATATACCTCAATCAGCAGTAATTATCTCAATCAGCGTCTCCCATCCTTTATCAGTTGCTCAAATGACCAAATATTCACCTGCAGGCAGGTCATTAAAGGGTAATCTCTTCTTCAAACCTACATTAGACTCACACCTCTGGATCTACCACCACTATTGTGCTGCCATCACATCTGGCCAAGTGTGACTCTTTATTACACACATTCTGTTAGAAAGCATTGCTGCTAACTAGAAAGGAGGCTCCTGCAGATGGAAGACAGGAATTCAGCTGCCAAAGGAATCCTGCCTAGAGAAAGTGTATTTCTTAGCCCATGTGTCAAATTATTTGAAAACTTGAAATTGATATAATCTTCAGAAATTGATAAAAGCATGTCCTTTCCTAAATGGCAAGTTTCTTCAGGGCCAACCAGAGAGTTAACTTCTATAGTGCAAGTTGCTTCTCTGCCTGAAGTCCTGAACCATGAGGCTTTGCACCTAATATCTATTTCATTTACTGTCCTGCTCAAAGGCCTTTATTGTCTGTAAAAAATACCTGCAGCTTGCTGAAATTATAGTGCATTAGAGTTGCTACTAAACTCCTTTGTGCCTTCCCTTGGCATTTGGTCAAATAAGCAAATGCGTGAATAAAAACCTTTTCCTTCTTAACAAGCTATCTTATAAACAAAAGAAAAACAAATTACATCTTTACAAGTACCTGATAAATAAAGTTAAATCTAAAAAACCTGTACTTCCTATAGGAAATGTTATGAGCTATTTACCCTGACAAACAATTGAGAGCATTGACTCTTAATATTTTCACTAGGCTAACAGTATGGAAAAAAGTTGCAGCAGTGGAAACTATTTCAAGACACTTCTGCAATGTGCATCAGGCTTGTTTAAGCATAACCCACCCTAGAGACGGACACAGAAATCCAAGCAATGAACATCTCTGCCCATTCTGCTCTGTGTCTGTCCACAGGACAGAGCAGTTTCTCTTTTGTGAACAAAGATTTTAAGTGGGATGAAACAATTAAGCCTTTAGACAATGATTAGTTCTCTTTTCTTTCACACTCAACTACGACCAAGCATCCACACCATGGCAGGTGATGCCATTTGGATGTGGTGATTCTCATCAAGCCTTGTTTCTGAGGGAATACGAGGCTTGGAAACAATATGGGCAAATCTTCCTCTACAGGGGTGGCTGCAACACTGGTGGGATGAAAAATGTTTTGTCCTGATCTTCCTCTCTCACACCAACTCCTATATGCTCAGGCACCCTGGGATGAAAAAGTGGTGCCAGCCACTGGTGCAGGAATGGCAGCAAGGCCACCCCTGCAGAGGAGGTCTCTACAGATGGCACCATCACAGTTACAGGGAGGAGGACCAGGAAAGGACACATTTATGATGGCTGAGGTTCACCAAGTCATTTCCATGATATGAAACACTTCTAGAATTTACACCTGAGCAAGTGCTATGAGGCATGTCACAGTTCACCACCTGACATCCCTCCAATAAGATCCTAGCAGTTCTGTGATTCTGATAGAGCAATGCTGACCAACATCTGCTGAAAGGCTGGCACTTTTGTTTTGTCTCTGAAGCAGCTCCAATTCAAAGTAATCAAAAACATTGACAGGCAAAGCCTGTGTGTCCTTTTTCAGGGTGGTGCTGATATTTTTGATATGTCACACTGATACACCAATATCTGACTGGAGATTTCTCATCTAGTCCTATTGATATTATAAAAAGTTCTGCAAAAGGACAAAGTTCATCACTTTTGCCTCAAAAACATAAAATCAGACATAAATACATAGCAGAGAAGGGATCCACCCTGAAGTCTGTTTCCTTTTTAAGTGCTAAAAATATTTGAGTAGGTCTTGATGCAGTTCCACAGAGTTAAGTCATTATATTCTATTGACTTTGATGTAATAAATTTACTATTATCTACTGACATATTTTATGACAGTTTCATACCCTGATTGACATAAACCACTACAAAACCTCATATCTGAACTCAGATCAAAAGAGATCTTGCACTAGCTTAGACAGATGCTTTTTATTCAGTTCTCTCAGAAATGCCTGGAATTTCTATGGCAAGCCTTCCTGGGACTTTCTGCAGATAGCTGCTCATCCACTGAGCCGTCTGCAAATTTACAAAGGTTGCTGCAGAACTTATGAGAGCTGGAAGGAAATTCATTTTCCATAGTTCAGGCCACATTTTTCTCTCGGAGAGCCCTGCATTCCAAAGGTTTCACTTGTCTGAGTTTAATATATATGACATTGAAGTTTCTAAATGTCTTCTCTGTGAGACAATTTTTCTTTTTTTTGCTACTGCAAATACTTTATAACAGACATCATGGTAGGAAAAAACACTGGAAGAAGTGTCAGATGATAGAAGGGTGAAGTAACAGCATCATAATTTCCCAAAGACAGACATACTCAGAGAAGTCTGCACAAGCTGGCCACTACTTTAGATAGGAGGGTTAATAGGAGCGAACTGGCAATTTTATTTTGCTGGAGTCTGAAAATCCCAACCCCTAGTGAGCAGCAGCTACCCCTGGTTTCAAGGCTTCTCAAGGTGTGACACTCCTCCTGACACCAGAAACACCCTCTCTGTCAGGAGAGCAGACATGGAGTTTCTGAGCATATTGACAATTTTTAAAGTTTCTGACAATACCAACAGTCACAGGAGGACTTTCAAGCAGCAAGTGACCAATACCATAAGCCTAGCACACAGAGCTATTTTGATCAAAATTGGATCTTGACACACATCCCCCCTCTACGTACCAGTAGAGCTGGGGCTGATCACTTGGACTCTGCAGTGACTTACTTGACTTGTGCTCCACAATCTCCATGGTTGCTTGTAAAAGCCTATTAGTACCTGCTTATCAGTGGTTACTGCAAGTGTTGGTGAGATCTGGCAGCAAGAAATTACTAAATGCACAATGACAGCACAAGACAGGGTCTTGTTTCCTGAGCAATGCATGCCACTGAGTTGATGCCACCCTTGGGGACAGGAGCCTTGCCATGGCAATTCTGTGTGCCAAGATTTGTGGTCTTGCTGTGCCTCTGCACAGCCTTGCTGTGAGGCCCAAGAGCAGCAGAAGAGCCTTTCTTCCCCCTCCTCCTCCTCCTCCTTGACACCTTGGTCACCTTGGCCCCCTAAGCCAGCCGAAGGCAAACTCACAATCCTGGAAAGATCCCAGCACTACTCACGGTGTCCACACATGCCCTGAAGGCACTGGCCACATCAGCAAAGCTGGAAGGTGAAGCCATAGGAAGCTGTAGGAAGCTGTAGGAAGGTTTTACTAGAACTTGGCAAGGACTAGGTGACAGCTGTCTCAGTAAACACCTAAAACCTGACCCCCTTCCCAAAAACTGTCAGCTTACAGACGAAGGAGTGGCCATTCCAGGCTGTCCTGTGCCTGGCCCTGCCAGCATGGAGGGAAAAGCTGTGTGCTGGGGGAATAAGGTGTCCAGGGCTTGGATTGCTTGTGATCCATCCCCACCTTGGATGCAGGCAAGGGCACTGAAATAGGCAGAAGAGCAGCTCTGCCTAGAACACACTTCTTTACAGCAATGTGACATGGAGAGCAGTCCAGAAACATGATGTCATCCTTTTTATCATCCATAAATCTCTTGTTTTCTGTACTCCTAGCCAGATCTATGATGTGGATCAAAGTTTTCTAGAGAAGGAATAGGACACCACTTGTTATTTCTTATGAAATATCCTGTGGATCTGCTACAAAGGGGTATCAAAGACTGTTTATCCAAATCTAAAAATCTTGTAAGATTTAACATAGGGATTGGGATGCAGCTTCAGTGCAACTCCATTACATATGCTGTAAGAGAAATAACATTACCCTGAAGGGAAGGCACTTGCAAACTTTGAGAAACCAGTGCCATAGGGTATCTCCTTTGCTTCATATAGATACACTCACTAATGTATTGGGCCTTTAGCTCTGCTGAAACCATCCAGCAGATGTATGTCCCTTTTACCCAGGTAAGCATCATGAGGGAGACCCTGAATTTTAGGACTGGTTTCATGTAAATGCAGCATTTTAGAGGAGATTGAAATAGAATGATTCTGGAGACATGTAGGAGGACAAAGATAAGGTATGTCCCCACAAAAATATTTTTTTTATGTAAGTATCTTTTTATCTAAGATACTGCTGCCAGTATCTAAGTATTTAAATCTCATAGGACACAGCAAAAATCCATTTTTAGCCAAGGTCAAAGAGCAGCTGACCAGTACATGAAAAAGGAACACTCAAGAAAATGTTCATCTCTATTGAAATATATTACCTCAGTTTGATTGGCAAGTTAAAACACGTAACTTGCAACGTGAGTGCAAAACTGATGGTGAGCTGAGAACCCTCAAACACTCCAAAGCAAATGTGACAACCCCTGTCAGCAGTCCTAGCATAATGCATCCAGCCCAAAGGGACTGCCCTGGGGAGAGGAAGATGCTTATCTGAGGCAGAGCCTGGACCTATCGTGTCCAGCAATCCCTAAATTATCTTTGTATAGAAAAACTCCTGTGGGCACCCAATGTTAGTGCCTGATCCCACCTCTCTTCTTATGGTACCTTGTATTTATGACTTCTGCACATTTACAAAGAGTTTGCTAAAAGCAGATTGAGGAGCAGTTGTGGCTGTGGGTGTGATTTGAGGCTGATGTCTGTCAATTGTGGGGCAGGAGGTAGAAGTGTTCTACTTGCCCTTTCCAGTCTGAAGCCTGATTCCTACTGCTGGTCTTGTGGATTGGGATCACCCCACCACATTTACACCTGCACTCACCAATTATAGAATAAATTCAGGGCTATTGTTCTTCACAGTATGTGTGAACTCAACCACACAGAAAGGTGCCAAAGGACAAAGGCCTCAAGGTGCTCTTGTATGTTTCAGAAATCCGTGAAGAACTGCTCATACTTATAAAACTAATACCCTTAAGAGGCTGCCAAAGTTATGGTTACTAGCAACATAAATGGCAGATACATAAAAGAAATGTGACTTTGCAGCAGGACTGGCTGCCAGAACTAACTCCTACAAGCATTTTCCAACTCATTGGGTAGCCTCACCCTTTGTCATTGTTGCCAGGCACAGCGCATAACCAGCTTTCCATCCTGCGAAATTGGCAGAGTGACAGGAGCACAGATGAGGCAAACATTGGAGAGAACAGGTGTATTGTTTGGCTCTTGCTGGGCTACTCACATCCATCCTCAGCTGGACTCTCATCCAACAACATTGCTCAAAGGCAACTTTGAGCCAAGAGATCTGTACATTGGTATCAACCTACATCAATCTGTGTAGGGTATCAGCAAAAATCACATTCCCTTCCTCACTTCAGTTTGGCTTCGTGGTCTTCCCTTCATTCAGGTACAGATATTTTTGATTCCTGTCGTATTTAAAATAAGCAGGAAAATCTATATTGTTTATTCAGTCTTTGCAGGAAAGGCATTTAGGTATTTTTTTCTGAAGAGCTGTGCAGAACATTTGTCAATACAATGAAGGCAAAGATCATCCTCCAGTTCCTCACATGATCTCACAGCAATTCTGCCTCTTGAACATTAAAACCAGGCTTTTCTTTGAAAAGTAGCATACCATGGTCAACTCAGTCCTCAACAGGATGTGTATCAACCTTTCTTTTCCTGCAGAAAGGATGGAATGGGAGATACCTGTGTTGTTGCATGAAAAGGAAAATTTCATCTCTCTGCTGCAGGGAAAACACCTATTACTAAACCTGAGCATTCTGTGATCCACCAGCACTCCCATGCCTGATGTATCCTACCAGCACACAGTCCTTACCAGTATGTGTAAAGTAATTTTAAAGGGAGACTGTTTAGTGGAGGAAGAGTTACAATACTGTGCCACCATGGGCAGTAGATGAATCTGGTGAGAGCTCAGTGAGCACTGTACAGAGGTGAGGATGTGGAGTGGAAGATGCCTGTCCTTGTGTCCTGCAGCTGTTAGCAGGTTATGCTGGATTAAATGCAGCACTGGTATCAGAGATGGGCACAAGCATGTCTTGGATGCAGGTGCTGACCTTGCTCAGCAAGGTCATGCAAGGTGCTGACCTTGGTCACAGCACCCTCTTCCCTACACCTCACCTTTTATGGCTATCCAGGGCCATGTTCTCAGTAAGCAAGTGGTATTTAAAATCTGCATCAAGAAATCTGTAACTATTTAGGCTATTACTTGTTGATGTTTCTTAAACAGTGCATGTGGCCAATTCTTACAGCCTGTGAGGCTGGAGTCCTTCTGTCTCTTACTTAGGCTGTTTACAGGAACATCAAACTTGTTTTTTGAGAAGTATAGATGATTTGTATTTATTTATATTAAGGAAGTGCCTAGAAATTCTAGGCATGGAACAATGCACAGCTTGGTAGAGTGTTATTCAAACATAGAACAAAATGATTCTCACCCCCACTTCAAGTCTGTGATCAAAACAAAAGAGAAAAACAGAGCAGGCACACATGGAGCATAAGGAAGCAACATCCATGTATGACAAATATTTACTGTACAATTTGCTGGGTTTGATTGATTAAAGACTGTGAATGTAATTTTGAATGAAACATCAGAATTAAATATAAGAATGATTGTGCTGGGTCAACATAGGCTGCTGAGCTCCTTCTCACCATTATGCAAGATCTCCTTGCTTTTCCAAGTTCTGGTCTGATACCTTTGCTGGACTTCTCTGTGGCAATGGCTCTTTGTGAAAGAGTGACAGCACATCCCCATCTATCTTCCTTAGAGCTTAGAGCTCCGCATTCAGAAAAAGTGCATTGTGACTTAGATACCAATGCCAGAGGTAGTTCAGATCCACACACAACTCCCAGTTTCCAGCTTGGGAATTTCCTCTGACCTGAGTGACTGCAACAAAGCCCAAGTTTGACCCAATGTACTTTATGTAAGCTGAACATCATAGTCAAGTGATGGTGGTTTAAAACACTCTCAGAGAAATGCAGAGCTTTTACTGATTTACACAGCTGCTCTAAAAAAAAATCAATCCTTCCTTCCTTCCTTCCTTCCTTCCTTCCTTCCTTCCTTCCTTCCTTCCTGCCTTCCTTCCTGCCTTCCTTCCTGCCTTCCTTTCTTCCTTAGCTTTGCTCAGTGAAACCTCTTTCATCCATCTTTTGGCTCATTAACTTTAAGGAGAAGATTTAAATGTGGTAGAAGAAAGTGCAATTTCTGTAACACTGCTTCACTTCCAGAAAGATACTCATGAAAACGAGTTGCAGGTGTGCATTTCTGATGTGCCTACACATCATCTACTCTTTCAAAGATGAAGCCAACTGTTGTTCTTAGTTTTCCATTACTATTTCTTGCCCTCCCAACGGGTTTCAAAAGTTAATAAGGCTTTTTCAAAATGATGATAGTGTTCCCTCTTCTTGAATAACACAAAAATCTGATACAGTAATGATCTATTTGAAAAATCTTTCCACTCACCTGCAGTTATGAGTAATACTAAAACATCCTGTAAGATCATCAGTCTGAGAAATCTGAGCAAAACTTTTTCTTTCTGTGATATTTTGCAATGCAACTGAGGCTAATGGGATTTAATAAAGACATTTATACAAAGTGAGCAGTGTTAGAGGAGAGTGTAAGAGCACTTTACAGGTGCAAAACATCTGTCACCTGGTCATCCTCTCAGGTGGGTGGCTCCAGGGATGGAAATGATTGTGAATATGGCATTCTCACCTCCTAAGAATTGGAAAAATTTTAGAGTCCATTGCCTTCCTCTTAGGCATTTTGCTTGTAGTTGTTCATTTCCTTTATTTTCTTGTGAGTTATTGAAATAACACATTTAATCTGGAGTCAAAAGGGGTATTTCCTGCCAAACTACGTAGACTTAGTTTGATTCTGCTTCACTGGGTGAGAAACCAGACTTCCTTTTTTACTCTACTTCAATCCAAAGTCAAATAATTTTTTCCCTTGATCTGGCTTGACATAGCCTCGTGAAGAACAAAAAGCACAGCCATGCCCTACACTACCAGCAGTTCAAGTGCAAGGGGAGAGGCAGGAGATGAACACAATCCTCTTGACTCTTTCTCTCTTTGAAGAAGTGACAAGAGTGGACAAAGTTTGCCCTGGTCCCCAAAGTTATGGCAAGGGCTGCTTGCCTTGTGCTTATCTCATCCTTTTTTCCATGATGAACCTTCATGTGGTGTCTGACATCTCATGGGCACCTGGGATGAGACAATGACTTCAAAGACCATCTCTTTTCAGATATGCCTGGGACCAAAACAAAACTGTCATACTGACTGAAATAAAGAGAATCTTGGCAGCAGTTACTGAATTTCTTACATCTCAGTAGCTGCCCTCCATCATTTCTATTCCTTGGCATTTAACTCCATCGCTTGTTGTGTTCCCTTTACAAGTGAAACACTTAAATCTCAAACTAAAAGGATGCTTCTCTGGTTCATTGGTGAGGAAGATACACCTCACACAAATACACAGCAGCATTGCTTGCTTCTCAGCAGGTATTTGTGCCCCAATCCCCTCAGGAGCTCCAGTCACCCCAGTCTGCAAGCAGAACAGCTTCCACAATGAGTAGGAGGAACCACAGTGGCAGCATCCTCCTGCCAACCCTGCTCTGCATTCCAGCTAGATTGTGCCTCTGCCCTGGAACAGGTACC
Source organism: Thryothorus ludovicianus (assembly GCA_013397245.1). Classification (NCBI taxonomy): domain Eukaryota; kingdom Metazoa; phylum Chordata; class Aves; order Passeriformes; family Certhiidae; genus Thryothorus; species Thryothorus ludovicianus. The sequence continues at coordinate 1,329,653 of VZTB01004206.1, forward strand.
CTGGTGTGGGCAGAAAGGAGAGGAACTTCCCCCCAGTGGTAAAACAGCAACTTCCTCTCTCGTGCTGCACATCTGGAAGCATCACTACAACCATCTCAGCCAGCAGTGCAATCTCCTCCAGGCTGCTCAGGAGCAACAAAGTCTTGTAGCCTGTGCTTAAGTGCAGGCACTCCATAAAGGGAAAAAGCCCAATTTCCATGGCAGTAGCCAGTCTTTCCTCTCTAGAGGAAATCTCCCCAAAATGCCTGTCTCAGGGTCTGAGTGCTTGGGATTTTGGTAGAGGGTGTGTAATTGATACTGAAGAGGAACAATCAGTGAATTAAATGCTTGTGGCTAGAAGGGCAAATGGTTTGGCTGAGGCAATCCCCAGTAATTATAGAGATCATTGTAATTAGGAGGTTAATGCTGTCCCAGGAGCCTGGAAAAGGAGCTGTCTTCCTGAAGGGATCAGCAAGGAATTTCCCCTGCCATTCCTCATCATGTAGCTTTGCTTCATCCTGACAGACATCCCAGCCTCCAGCCTGGGAATCTGGTGGCCAGTAGGGCAGCACAGCAAATGACTAGTGCTGAGCTCCAGCCCTCAAGGGGAACATTACAAACTTGAGACCACCATGGAAACGAGCCATGGAAAACCTTTGGCTTACACTAGGAACCACAACCATGCCATTACAGAGCATTCCTTATCCAGGCTGTTCCAGCAGTGGCCACTCCAGCATCCTGCTGTGGCTGCCCATATGGATCAGCATCGCTTGGCTTGTGGTACATCAGTGCTCCAGTTCTCTTTGCAAAGTCACTCTGGCTTACTCAAACAACAGCAATTCCAAAAAAACTCCTCTCCTTCTCTTCCCCTGGCTCTGCACAAGGCAGCATTTGGGGAAAGTGCAGCTGAGGCAGGAGATATTTGTCCTACAGCTGCAGAGGTAAGTTACAGATTCAGACAGCAAAGCTAAACCTGAAGACAAAGGTCTTGTTTATGGTTCCCCAACCTACCAAGACCTGTTTTTGGGGTGGGAGATGACAGTGAGGAGGATGGCATGAGTTATTTCAGGACTTCCTAGTCAGGTAGAGAGCTATAAACAGGCAGATATACTTGATTATACAGAAATCATGTATGTATATATAAATAAATCCACATGTACATAACCATATCCATGTATATATAGGAGAGATCTCTATACATGGCAAACCCATCAGTGAGCAGTCCTACTGTTTGAGCATGCTAAGACCTTGGCTCAGATCACATTGTCTAGAAAGAAGTAGAACATTATTTTTCCAACCTGTAGGCTGAGGTGAAAGGCTGGGTTTTCGTCCTTCAGTTGAAGAATACTGAAATACTCAGAGGTTCCACGTGAAGGGTAAATATGCTGATTCCATTAACTTCCTTAATCATTGTCACAGCAGCACCATGAAAATGCATTCATCCAGAGGTGAATTTTTCCCTAATGGGATAAACAGAAGTATCTGTAAGAAGTATTGTGCCCCTTCCTCCTCCCACAGAAACATACATGAGAGATCAGCAAGGACAGGAATACATAACAAATCCAAAAGAACCCAGTAACAAAAGCAAAGGTCTCTCTGCAGTGGCCTAGACCCAGCCAAAACCTTCCAGCTGTTCAGTTTACTTTCAGCAAGCACAAACCTGGCAGGTAAAAATGGAGAAACACCTTGGGAGTTGTTGCTTCAAGGTCAGGTCTTCCCTTCCTCATGCCCTCCATTCCCTGAGGACACACCAACAGAGCTTTTGCTTTTTCCTGCAAGCCACCATCAGGCTACATGGATAGGAGATGACAGCCAGCTCTCTGAATTAAAATGACAGGCAGAGGCTTCCAACCATGCTCCTAAATGCCCTGTTTTCAGTGCAATTGCTTCAATTCTTCTCATTAAATTATCTGTCCACTGCAGCTAATCAAACAGGAAAATGTTTTCTCTGTGAGTCAGGGAAGAGTTTAGTTTTTGTAATAATGAAAGATGACAAACCTGCATTTTGCCTTTTGTAATTCAAGATGATACAGCCCAGAGAACAAGTGAAATTTTTAACCTGCCTGATGTCACAGTCCAAATCTTCAACTGGGACTCTTAAAAAAAGGTGGGGAGAAAATTCCCCTCAGAAAACATCAAAACATCATCAATTGAAGTGTTGATCAATCCTACACCATGAGATTGCTGCAGTATAATTCTCTAAACAGAAAAGGAAAAAAAATAAACTGAAGTTGCTGAGAACCTATGGACACACTGTTAGATTTTACCAGAAAAGACCTAAGGCATAAATGCAGGGGGATGTAGAGGAACTACTTCAGGAGTAGCAGGTGTACCACAAAGGTGCATGTTAAATGAAAATAAATTCCAAGGTGAACAGTGGTGGAAAAGACAGCACTCCCTCCGAGGGGAGGCAGGTGGAAGAGGCTAATAACAGGGCTTCAAAGTATCCATGTCAGGATTTCAGGATATTCAGGTTTCTGAATTCCTATTTCAGCCACTGAGCATAGTTGTAAAATATCAGACAGCAGATGCTCTAAGTCAAAAAATATATCTTATTCCAACACTTTGGCAGCAAGTTACAAAGAAGTTTGTTGTGTCAACGACATGCATTCATGTTCAAATATATTATTTCATCTGAAGTTCACTTTTCACCCTCAAACAGGGATTAGAGTGTGAGCACTTTTAAACCTCAATAATAAAACCTTTTCCTAGAAACACATTCATAATCCATTGCCCGACTGAACTTTCAGCTAAGCCTTAGCCAACCCAATAAAAGAAGTTATTGGCCAGTCACTAATGATTAATAGTATGCTGTTGATAGGAAATGTCTCAGGCAAAAAAAGGTCCCATTGATAATAATGCAAAGAGAAAGCCCTGGAAGCCCAATTGCTTGCTGAAGTGTTCACACCCCCACGCTGCTGTGTCTCCAGAGAGGACATTGTCTCTGCAGAAGTGCCACGTTTTCAGCACTAGAGCTAAGAAACTTCTTAGGCTTTTCTAAATCCTTTATGTTTTGAAGCTACAAGAATAATTGCTCTTGGCAAGCATTCCCTCCAAAATATGCGGATAGTTCCTATACAGTAAAAGCAAAAGATAAAATTGCACTGAACAAGAGGAAAACTTATAAAGCAGACCTTCCTGAGAGGAGCCAAGCTAAACATGTCTAGTTGTCTTCAGGAACCTGCTCTGCTTCAGCTCCTGGTGCCCAAACAACAGGGCAGTGCTGGGCTTGGCAAAATCCTGAATGCTATGCTGTTTACCTGGGGATCCTAAGAGACTGCTCTCCCTCCAGATGCACTTGGAAGCCAGCACCATCATCTTTTCTGTGACAGGGCCAGAGGCTGCCCCCATCACACAGCTTTGCTTGTAGAGCAGCACTGCTATATACCTCCAGGCTCATAACATTTGTTTATTCCTAAAATCTCTCATGTCCTTTCTCTGAAAATTTTCTTCCCCTCTCTATTGTCCTTAGGGGTCTTTAGATAGAAAAAATATCTTCAAGCTTATCCTCCTTCCTACTTCTCCAGTGAGTCTATACCTTCTCTCTTCCCTTCTTTCACAGGAACCCTGCCCACTGTGCCTGGGACTGTATGAGCTCAAACACCATCCAGGTATAAGCTGCTCCATCAAAAAACTTCATTATGCATGATTTTTTGTCTGGCTGCTGGCAAGTTTACGCCATCCTGTTCTTTTTACTGGGTGTCACAGGTCAAATCTGCCAAGGTGCGTCTGGTTTCATGAACCAGCTGAAACTGCAAGATTTTCATCATTTTCTCATGCAACCAGAACCAATTTCTCTCACAATAAGGTTTACATTTATTCTAAGTATTCAAAGTATAACTTTTTTAAGAGTTTAACATAATATAGTGAAGACTGTGAAGTCACATCAAAAGCAGTGTGACCAGCAGGGCAGGAGAGGGGATTCTCCACCTGTACTCTGCTCTGGTGAGACCCCACCTGCAGTGTTGCATCCAGCTCTGGGGTCCTCAGCACAGGAAGGAAATGGATCTATTGGAATGAGTCCAGGGGAGGGCCGTGAAGATGATTAGAGAGCTGGAGCACCTCTCCTTTGAAGACAGGCTGATAGAGTTGGGAATGTCCATTCTGGATAAGGCTCTAGGGTGCCTCTTGAGCAGACTTCTTGTACCTGAGGGGTTCTACAGGAGAGTTGGAGAGGGACTTTCTAGAAGGGTGTGTAGTGACAGGACAAGGGGGAATAGCTTTAAAGTGAAAACAGGCAGGTTGACATCAGATATAGGCAAGAAATTCTTTTCTGTGAAGGTAGTGAGGCACTGGATTAGGTTGCCCAGTGGAGTTGCAGATGCCCTATTCCTTGAGGAGGAATATTCCTGTGAGGGAGGTCAGGCTGGATGGGACTGACCTGGACTAGTGGAAAGTGTCCCTGCAGAGGGATTGGAACTAGATGATCCTTAAGGTTCCCTCGAACCCAAACCATCCTGTAATTCTACGAAGTCCCATGGCCAGATGTTTCCACTGTTGTAAAGAGGATGGAGGATACACAGCTTGTTGCACAGCTGCAGCTCCATTGAGGCCTGACCCACCTGCTGCTGTACTTTGTGTTAGCAGTCGTTGCTGAATTAATCTGAACCATCTGGCTGCTGCCATCCTCTAACAGCCACACATTTTCTGCATACTTTCTTGTCATTGCAGTGCTGTGTTCTGGTGTCTTTGAGAAAACATCTGCCTGAGGATTCCCCTTTTATAATATCTTTAAAATATGTCACCATCTGCTCACTCTTAAAATCTCTTCCTTCATCCCACCACAAGTAACTAGCCCCTCAGTGACCTCCAATTTCATAGCAAGGTGCTTGAGCAGGAACATTCATTCCTTTGCTTCATAATGTGCAAAACTCTGTCAGGTTTTGATCCACTGGTTCAGCATACAGCAGAGAAATGCCTCTGCTCTAGCAAAAATGCTCTTCTCTCAGCTGTTGTAGGCTTCTCTGTTTCTTGGCATTGGTGCAACATCAGAAAGAAGGCCTCCACCCCATCTCCCCCTGAAGCAGCCCAACTCCAGGCAGAAATTCCTTTGGTCCTTACATTGCAACAAATCATTTTTTCCACTTCCCCAAAACTCATCTGCTCCACACACCAGTCCCTCTGGAATCTTCACTGCTTGCCCTTCCCCTTGTCACCTTGTTTTCCTCTGCCGTGTACATGCCACAATCTTTTGCTGCTTCCTCTAACAGCCCACCACGTGCTATCTCCATTTCCTTTACCTATTTTCAGGCTCAGTTCTCTCAAATAATAAAAGTCAAAATACACTGCCCGTCATGTCCTTTGGACATCACAGAGTGGCTGATCCTTTACACACCCCTGTTGAGTGTACAAAGTGGTTGTTCAATTCCCTATTCTGAGGAGAAAAAAATTATGAGGAATGATTGTGAGGGCACAAAAGCTGTTTTCTCATGCCCAATGGGCATGGTTCTGTTTGGGATACAGATGAGATGGGGTCAGCTGATGTGGCGAATAAAGGATAGTTTATTGTAAAATCAGTCTCATGGAAGAGTGAGACCTTTAGGTTGTTACATTCATTGCCATGACACCAGAAAACCATCTTAATTCTAATTACAATGTCTTTTATACATTTCTTATCCAGTCAACTATTTCCGCAAAGTTCTCTAGCATCTTCATAAGCCAATCATTAATTGCTACATTTTCTGTTTCTACCACAATGCATCTCTTTATCCAATCATGTAATTTTATGAAAACTTATTGCTGTACCTTTTACTTTTAGCAACACTGGAACATGTTCTATTACTAAGCTTTAATATTTTCTACTATCTTGCTTACCATATTTATTTGCTTATATAAGGCATATTTCTACTTACTTAAAATATATTTCTATACAAATTATATATGCCAGTTTTATTTTTACTGTTTTAAATTCCAGAGCCTTTTCCAAGGCCTTAGATCAAACATTTTATCTATCTCTATCTCTGGGCCTGAATGCTCAGGGCCTTGGGAGCTCTCTGGGTCTACATTTCTCCCAGGTTCCCCATGCAACTGTTATTTTGCAGGCAGTTCCTGATAAGAACAGCTAATATCTACTTTAAGATAAAAAAATTATCCCCAGGTCTTCACCACAGCTCAGCTTTTAGCTGGAATTTTCTCATGTTTCACAAAAAAGCCACCAGGATGGTCATAACTGCTAGGCAAACTGTTAGTGTTTTAGTTCCAGACTATAGTATGAAGAAATACGACCTCTTTTTCCAAAGATTTGAGAGGCATGAAAATCTGTCTTGCTTAGCTGTCTTGAAACAGAGAGCAAGGAGTAAACTTTCCCTCACATCTGTCAAAATACATACTTGAAAAAGTGCTAAATGATTTGGTTTGCATGCAAGTACAGGAAGATCAGAAAAACAGACTTTGATTTCCTCAAGCAAGTTTATATACTAAAGGTGATTGATTTAGCTAGTTTGAAAATGTGAAGTATGGAAAGGGTAAAACAGTTCTGTAAGAACATATCCTGGGCAAAAAACAGGGAGGAAGAACTGCCCAAAGAGAAGGATGTCACTGACACCAGCAAAAGGGTGACAAACTGGACTTAATACCATTGGCTTGCAAACTGGGAGAAATCCCAGGACTGGAGTCCGACGAGGATGAAGGACAACCTCTAGACTCTGCTGGGACAAGCAGCTGACATGCAAGAAGAGTGTCCTTGGCTCCCCAGAGGGGTCTGCTCTGGCAGCTGTGGCTACACAGCCCCTTTGGCACCACTCAGCAGAGCCTGGAGCTCATTTGTGGCAGGTGTTGTCTTTCTGCATCTAAGAGCTGAGCCCTACCCCAGCAATCCAGCTGGTTCTGGCTAACCAAAACATTGCAGAATGCCGGAGATAAATTCTAGTATCTTAGAGACCCAGAGGATGTCCCTGCTGCCATTGGACATAATTTTTGTTTGTTTGCATGCAGCATTCTAGAGCCTTATCTGTGTTACTGTGAGGATCTGAAACTGGAATCTTTGAGATGAAAAGAAGAAATTGGTTTGTTTTTTTTCCTTTCCTTTTTTTTTTCCGTTTGCATTTAATTTATTAAAATACTTGTGAATTTTCCTGGAGATTCACCAGGAATAATTCCAGAGGGACTAATATTCATCGTTTTTCTGGATCCTATTAAATCTAACATCCATTGGCCTCATCACTAACATATGTTCAACAGAGCTAAATATTTCATCTTATTACAAATTGCATATAATTTGGCTTCTTTTTTTTTCTTTTGTGGGCACTGATAGCTGTTTTCTGCTCTCAATTTGTCATCAATAAACCAGAACTCATCTAGAGAGAGCAGTTAACTGTTTGTGTAAAGTAATCTATCAGAAGAGGTTCCCAAGGAATGTTTGTAATGGACATTACAGAGAGTTACAACCATTTTCAAAATGGGGAAAATGTTGCAGTTCCCGCCACTGTTCATTGCACAACTTGGCTTCTACAAACACTGGCAAACAGAAACACGACCCTGCCAATTTTTGCAATTGTATCATAGTTCCTAATACTGAACTTTTTTATGAAGTCCCCACTCCCGAAAGCATCTGGATTAGATGAATATCTAAACTTTCATTTGTTATAAACACACTGTCTTTCTAAACCCCATGGTTAGGAAAGCTTGGCAAAACATGGGTATCATCTCCTCTGGATATACTATCTGTAACTGAGACACCTCATATGAGCAAGTCACCTACTCCACTCTAGCCGTGGAAGAGGCTGGCAGATTATCCTGCCCTCTCTAGTCACTGACAGCTCAAAGTGAGCCTGAGCTCAAGGAGGTGGAAAGAACATGGCTGCTTCTCCTCCCCTGTGCTCACATGTGCCCTGCATGGACTCCCCAGCAACCTGATTCAGCCCCAAATAACTTGATTTCAAAGGAAATCCAGCCATGGAAACAAGTAACAAGTCCATGTGGCTGTGTGGCCCCACCATCCCCAGCATTCTCTCTCCAAATGGTGGCCTTGGCCTGAACTCTCCACTGGTGCTGGATGTCGCCTGAGCCACAAAAACCATCAGCTGCCCTGGCAGAAAACTGTAAGGAAACAGAGGCGATGGAGCTGTGAGCCAAGCTGGTCCCATAGGTGTCAAATTATATAGAAGAAGACAAGAACCACGGATTATGACTCAGGAGATTTTTCTTAATATTAGGAAAAATATTTTCCTCAGGAGGCACTGCAGTGCTGGAGCAAGTCTCAGGTACAGGGTGTGCTTCCCTTCCTTGGGGGTTTCCCAAGGCCCAGCATAGACTGGTGACATTGCACAGTTGAGCTGAACTAGGTGATCTTCAGGATTTCTCTCCTACCTGGGTCAGGAGATTTCATGACATCCTCACGCTGAAAGAAGTGGATTTCCCATGAGTGAATATCCAGCCCTCCCCAGAGAAAACTTCTGACACACTCCTCAGGTGCTGCTGGGAGTTGGCAGAGAGCTCGTTTTGAGAGGCACAAACTGTACTCCATGTTCTGAAACATGCTCTCTTCATTTTTAAAGCTCATCTTTTGTCTTCACTTTCTTAGAGAGGCTATGAAATAAGTTACAATATTTTAAGGGCTCTCCTCGAGTCTCCTCTCTTCCAGTCTCCGTCCTGAAGTCTTCTCTCATCTCCTCGTGTCTCCTCTCCTCTCCCCTTCCTCCCCTCCCCAATGTTTTATAGCCCTAGAAGGCTTGTTTGAGAGTTGGGATGTTTGATGATGACTGGAAATATTGTGTTAATAGAGAGAAAGAAAAGTATCATGTGCTATGCAAGTTTAGTAAAACATTATTTGAAAGACAGTTTATCCTAGGTAAAAGTGATTTTGAAAGAAGTGATGGTTAAGAAAACCTCTCACTTTCTAAGTAAGATACAAAATTTTAAAAAAGCCCCTCAGACAAGCTGGAAAACAAGACTTTTTTCTATGTAAGATACAGCTAGACGTGGAAGTGCCTTAAGTATGCTACTGAAAGAGTAGGAAATGCCATGGGAGGAAGAACAGAGTAATTTCACAGTTTGAAGCTCAAAAGCATATCAACATGGGAAATGTCTCCCCATAGTCCAAAAAAAATCACTGTATTTCTGCTTCACAAAAACCCTAGATGCTCAAAATACTGCATTTATAGGGAACAAGAGAAATGTCATCACAGTGCAGGTAGTTCTGGTGTCTGGACACCAGGACTGGGAAGCAAACCGAGCTCTTTGGAGGTTGGAAGATCAGCTGCACTGGTTTTAGAGTGCAGCATCTGAAACACCATTAAGGATCTGTTGCAGAAAGCCTGCAAGGCTAGGAATAAGAGGAAGACTTTTTTTCCAAGTCAAAATTTGGTACAAAAAAAAGCAAACACAACCCTACCCCAATGGAACAACAGCCTATCTCTGTGCGGTCCTTCCTCTCCCTTGGCATCTCCACAGCAGCATTACCTCATCTTGGCTACTTTGACTGTAGAAGAGGAGAGGCAGAAACACGCTCCTAAGGTCACATGCAGGCTTAGAAGTTACATTACAGAGTACCTGCATTGCAGCCAGCAGCAAACAATCTCTGTGAGTTTGCTTTTAAGTTGCCATGTGTCCCGCACATGGGGAATGCCCTGGGGAATCAGCACACTTACAAGCAGAACGTGCAGGAACACCCACAAGGGAAAAGCATCAAGAGCAGTGAAAAATTCACTCTTGATCAGCTGTGTGTTTCACAGGCTTGCAACAGAGTTTGTAAATGCAGAGGTCCAACATGCCAGCTGTAGCAGGGTCTTGGTGGGACATCCTCCCTCTGAAGGACAGCTGCGCTGCTGAGTGACTTCCTCCCTGCACACGTCCATTGGGCCTTGACTAAAAATGGCTGGCACAATGTTAGCCCATGCTGCCCTGCTTGACCAGTCTTTTCCATATGGGGAAAGGTCATGAATCAAATTGATGATAGAGCTTTTATACTCCCAGGTACTTCCTTACCACGTGGCTAAGTACAAGAATAGAACTCAGCAGAGTAGCACAGGGCAAACTCACCCTGGGACAGCACTGAATGGTGCCCAGGTGGGTGGCTGGGCAGGAAAATGGCTTAACCTTTCATTCCTGAAGCCACAGCATACACATTTGCTCAGGAAAAATTGACAAGGGGATCCAAAAGCCCTTCAGTGGTTCTCATTGTCAGCCAGGACTTGAGACTAGGCAACAGTAATGCTACCCATCTTCAGCCACAAAAGAGAGAGCTGCTGCAGCTTTGGGGGCCATTCTCCCCTTCTCAGAGGGATGGGGCAGAGACACCCTCGGGACATCCACATGGGCTTTTGGTGAGGAGCAAGGAGGAGGTCAGGCCACTGTTGGACAGTGTGCAAAGTGCAGACTGCTTCGAAGGGTAGCATTGTAATCTTTTTTACATTACTTTGCTGTCTGGACGGCAGCATGGAGCATTTGTTTCCAGCTACAGAACTGCTCATGGAAAATACTCTGGTGATGGCAAAGACTCCCTTCCCCCTCCCCAAAGCCTCCCCCCAAACCACACAGGGCTGGATTGCAGGCCTCATGGTTCAGGGCATTTTGCCTATAATCACTGGCAATAGATTTAGACATGTACTCCAATTATGTCCCAAAATTTGTGATTATAACAGAATGATTTATGCTGCAAATAAGAGAGCTAATGGGTCACAAGACTTGTCTTCCTGTGTTTCTATTTGTTTCCCTTATGCATTTTTTTCTCTTTCACTTCTGGGGAGTTGGAGTTCGGGTTTTGTTGCTGGTTTGGTTTCTTTCCTGCCAGAGGAGCTGCTTCCTCCTGGCTTGGCTGTGCCAGGCAAGAGGGAGGAGGCATACCAGCGGGAAGCAGTGACTCGATGTGTCTTGTACAGTTAATTTGTTTTAATTTATGAGCTGTAGGCAGATGGTGGCTGCAGGACATTAAGGCTTCTTTAGGAAATGACACATAGATTTTTTCCTCCGGTGCCTGAAAATTTTGAATCCTGAATAAAAAGTTTGAGACTGCACAGCCCAGCCTCAGCACTGTGGTAGCATCTGTGTACAGCTGACAAGCCTTAGGCTCCGTTGTTTTCCAAGGCTTTTGTTGCATGAAGGCAGCTAAAGAAAAGCACAAGAGCTCCAATGAAATCAGAAAAGCTGGTGACAACAGATGCTTGCTCCCTCTCATCCTGCACAACACTGTCTTCATATCTATTTATCTTCCCTGAACTGGTGAGAAATCTCAAAGGAAAAAGAACAAAGTAAAAGCAAACAGAATCTTGGAAGAGAAGAAGAGCTGCTGCTGTGAATAAAGGATGCCAGATGGGAAAATCACAGCACAGAAATGCAGTGTGAATCACTTCAGCAAGAAATATGTCTCTTCTTGTATACCTGGACCACTGAAGGCAGACATAGTTGCAGACACCGTGTGTCTGACACCGTGTGTCAGAAGCTTGGCATATACTATTTCTATTACTAAACATTTCATCACAAGTCACTTGGAACATCTGGCTATAGAAAATGTTTGCAAGAATTCTGAGCAGCTCTCTGGATCTCACTGCAGATAAAACCTTTAATTCTGCTCATGACATTAGGACTCCACTATCAATACCTTTCCACCTCAAACAAACTTGGCACGGGATGCTGCAGGTGTGAATGTCTACTTGGCCTCAAGTGACAACTTCACATTCAAGTGACATTCATGAGCCAGAAATACATCAAGAGCTATTACATACTCACTTCCAGCTTATGCACAAATTTCTGGAGGATAGAGAAGCATCCCTGTGCATTTGCCCCAGTCTTACACTGTTCCCTGGCTTCAAGTGTGAGTAACAGCAGGGCTCATCTTGCTGGGCTAGGTGATCCTTTGCTCTGACCACTTGGTTGGTCTTATGTTCCTGTGAGATGCATTTTATTGGGTAATTATTGGTAGATCATTTCCAGATCTCCTCTAAGATCTTCCTTCCATGAAAGAGCATATCAGATGTTACCTACACAGTAGTTTCCATCAGTGAAGTAGCTATTAAATGTTTTAATGAGTCTGATTGAGCCAATGAAAGCTTATACACAGGCACAAAGTGCTGTAATACTCTATTTTAACTTTGAACATTTTAATTTTATTTTCATCAAATGAAATCAGAATAAGCCACTCTTCATGCTGTCCTATATAGCCACACCAGCTAAAATATGCAATGTTAATTAATCCCTGATATTTTGTCTGAAGAGCAGGCCTTTCTTGCAGTTCCTTAGGGATGCATTGTTCAGCACCATGAAACCACAGCTGCATCTGTGGACAGGGATTTTAGAGAGAATATATAGAGGTGATACAACATTAGGGTCTGGCATGTCACTCTGCATGCTGCAGGGTTCCAGCAAGCCCCTCTCTGGTTCTTGGGGGTTGGAATACTGCAGCATCGACACTCTGCACTCACGCCTCAGATTTGAGGCAGTGGAGAGACATCTTTTCCCTGGAAAGGCTACTTGCAGTAACAGAGTGCCTTCGAGGCATCCAGTCCCCATGTGGGATGAGCACTTTGTTCCACTGCAGTAAGGAGATCAAACCTAACTTGGATTTTGGACTGTTTTAGAATACAAGTATAAATAGGAATTATACCCAACACATACTTCACTCCTTGCAGTGACAGAATGTGCTTAAAATTGTTCTTTCCATTTGTCTGTCCCTGCTTCCAGTAAAATGATTAAACCTTGCACGCCATTCAGAGCTTGAACCTTGCAGGGGTTATTTTATGTGCACGTGTTTGCAGAGATGAGAAACTCTTCTGGCCATAAGGCTGTACTTGATGTTGGAAACAAAAAATCATATGGAAAATATATTGCAAAGAACCATATTGGGAATCTTAAAGCTTCAAAAATACAATATTTAAAGCAGCTGACTTCTATTGAAGGACACTGCAGAAGAAGTTGGCAAAGATTCATATCCCAAACGAATCTCCAAATAGAAGTCCCTTCACAATCCCAGTTTGATGTTAATCAGCCCCCTAACACTACAAGCAGTATATATCCTAAGGTCAAAGCAACCAGTTTTATCAGGTCAACACGTTCAAGCCATCCTTGTGCTCAAGAAAAGAAAGCATTGAAAGCCTCCTGGGCTCATCACAAAGTGCAGGACTGGGCCAATCCACACCATCAAGAGCAAGAGCAAGAGCACAGTTTTTGTTGGCGCCACTTTGTGTAACACACTGCTCAGTGCCTGCTGCTCCAGAGCACAGCCCCAGTGTCAGGCTGCTGGGAGCCTGCTGCTGCTGCCGAGGGATGGGGCTTTGGCCCGTGGGGGCAGAGATCCGTGCACGCCCTTGTCACCTGCAGGTGGGACAGCTGCCTTGGCCTCCCCCAGGCCGCAGCTCTGGGGCAGTGGGGGCAGAGGCCGGGGGAGGCTGAGCCATGTTCCCTGCCCCGGGACACGCAGGGAGAGGGGAGCAGAGCCTGGGAGTCCCTTTCCTGCAGGCTGGGTTTCCGGGAGCAGTGGTCCCCGTCCAGGGGCTCCTGCCAGCGCTGCTGTGCTCTCTCTGGGCTCCTCTTGCCAGTGCAGCTGTGCTCTCCACATCAGAAGGGACTTTTCACAGAAAAGTGAAATTAGCAAAAATAAAGATAGTTTGAATGCATTTTGTTTCACCAGAGAGACTGTTTGTGGTTAGCAAATAGACATGAAATGTTATAACATAATTTCTAACAGTACCCTATAGAGATGACTTGTCTGTTAAACATGAAATAAAACTGGCAGGAAACCACCATATTGACTTAATAAGGCATAACATTAACTGACACCAAAAAGCAACTCAGTTACAAAGTAGAAAACTTTACAACCTCAGTTATTTGAAAAATACAGAGGTAGCCCAGCAATTAAGTTGAAAGTGATCATTAGGGTAATTTGCACTACTCAGTTCACTGCAATTAAACATGATGCCATGAATGCATTGGGCTGGAATTTCTTTGACTCCGTTGTTCTCCTGACTAGTCCTGATCAAAAAAAATATTAAAATACTAACTGCCAGTTGAAAACCATACAATCTTTGGCAATATTCATTTAGAGATATTGCTAGCTGAGCCAATTAAGGCTTCAGAGTTTATAGAGCACACATCTTCCCAGTCCATAATGGTACATACATTCTTGACATACTCTGTGGCTCAAACTGGGTAACTAGAGGTACTGCCTGGGTCTGAGGCAGGCCCTGGAAGCAGGTATTGTTCATCCTTTCTGTCTTTGAACTGGGATTGTGAAAGAATATCTGTGCCCAAAAAAGCTGAAAAGTATACTAAGATGCTAAGCTAGAAGACAGTTTCTAGTTCATACCTGTGTTTCTGTACTGTGCACCCTGGTCATGACTTAACTCCTTCTGCCATGGAGCCCAGAAAGCCTCACAGTCTCTGCTGTTCTGCCTGTCATGAGTAGACTTCTGGAAAACCACAGGATGCTCAATGGCTGGTGAGGTGGGATCAGTGTGAAATCACAGAGATGAATGCCGCTTGTTCATGCTGCGAGCAAGCCCCTGTGACAGTGCAAATGTTACCATTTTAATTGCAATACCACAGTCCCAATTCCTGATTGTGTTGGGAATCTAGGGTATCACAGGTAGTCATCTCCTGATGACTGTCAGCAAAGGGCTGGCATAACTTCACCTTGAGGCAGAGCATGATTTCAAAGTATACCATAAGGGCTTATTCCATAACTGGATGGGCCCTGACCCTGTTCCTCTCTATTCTCCCCACTGTCTAAGGTGTCTCCTTTTTATCACATCTCCTCTAATGGCACAGTTAGTCATCTGTTCACTTTTAGATGTACAGCTTCTCTGAGAGAGTCAGCAATTACCCTTTTCTTTTCCATGTTGGGGTGCCAGGGTTGCTCCCAGCTGCCTCATTGCCAGGCTGATGCAATACTTTGAACACCCCTGGTGTGCAACAAGAAATACAGCTGCTGCAAACACTTTCCCAGTACCTAGACAGCCACAGATAGAGAGAAAGGTGAGAGTTTTTGGTAGTGATGTGTGTGCTTAAAGAGTATCTAGTACCATGGATTATAGCAAGTACCTAAGTCTCCTAAGTGGCAAAATATTATAAGGAAATTAAGTAGGAGAACAAAGTAATTATATGTAGTAAGTGTATAAGAGCAATTGATTCAGCTTTCCTCCTTAAACTCTAGAGTTGTGGTGCCATTTGTCTAAAGATAGAAGACTTCAAATGCCAACACGCAAAGTTTTAATATGCTTTTTCCCTAAGGCTAAACCAAAGAAAAATTGGCTGCACCTTCCTGGAGTTAACAGGTCACATTTATCATGCTGCCACTTATGTTCAAGAACTAGCAATTTAACTGTTCCCAACTGGCTTGGTTCAGCCCTCCTGAAACTGGAGATGGGCTGAGGTTTTCATGCAATCTTATCTGCTGGAAGTGACTAATATTAGAATAACACAGGACTACAGTCTTGGCATTCCGGGAAGCTGGTGAGATCCTATCCCCAAATTCTCCTTAAATGCTGCTGCTAATTTCAGCAGTGTTTGTGTTATTACTATGATTTATATGTATATAGGTCCCAGACAAGTTAACCATGAAGGAAAAGATAACTGACAAATTCTCTACTTGTCTTCTGAGTTGTTTTTTCCCCTCCTGGGATCAAAATTTCTTTAGAAAAAAGATGATTATTCTCTCCCCGCAGCTATAAATTCCTCAGCCAGCTCCTCTGTTACCATGCAGTCTGCTGGGCATATTCCAGAATTATTTCTGAAGTTTTCCCAAACTTCCATATAAGTCCAAAAATTCCATGGTCCTGCTCTGTGCCAGCATAACAGCCGACCCTTACTGCTTGGTATAAATTCTTGAAACACTCAGTTCCACTAGTGCAGAGCAGCCGGTTAAATTAAGGACACAAAATCCACATAGTACTTGGGGAAAGTGCTGGCACAATAATCACATCCATCCCTCCAGAAGCTTCAGTTCTTTGTTACAAACCAACCCACCCCAGAGGCCATGGGGGAAGAAGGCATCCAGTTATCACCATGTAATCTAACACTGATCACCGTGGCAGGAAGAGGTGTTGGGGGGCAGAGTGGGGGAAAACCTCTGAGATCTGTGCAAAAACAGATGAATGGTACAAAAAAAAACAACCCTCCTCCATTGGAGGCAAATAAATCACGCCCAGGCTACAAGTCAAGCATGACTTGAAGCGCTCTATGAAAATGGATGCAGCATTCTCAGCATGGTGGTGTCCACAGGGAGGGCTTCCTACCAGAGCCCGGTGTCCCAGGCGTTGTGTGGCTCCCACGCCTACCACGGGCTGGATGTGCAAGGCCAGTGTCTGCTCATGGGCTGTGCATCCCTGTTCCCTGCTAAAAGAGCAAGTTAGCCAACAATAACAATGTTTGTTTTGTTGCCATCTCAGTAGACGCTCTAATAGAGCTAATAGGAAAAAGAAACCTCACCAGAGAAGGGAAAGGTCAGAAGGCTAATAAAATAAATGCAGCTATTGTGCGATGCCTTGGCAATTCAAAAGGGAACATAATTTTCTCTTTTTTTTTTCCCCTCGGCAGCATGAGAATCTTCTAATAAATCCAAAATGAAATTTCAGCTTTCATGCAAAGTTATTACTGACAGTCACACCATTGCAGAATTAGGAATATTAGAGATTTAGGTTTACACTTGTTAGATTCCCCTCTCGTTTCATCTCTCTAGATTTTTCTGAGTTTTTCGTTCAGTCAGCTCCGGCTATCAAAGATAAGCAGTGTCAAACATGACAAAAATGTAATTTTACACCAAGAGTCCTGTGTGGTTCTTGAAGGCCACAGCTGGCCAGCTGCTGCCCTTTTAATTGCACTGCCCATCTAGGTAATTCATGCTTGGTTGCTTTTTAACCTAGCGAGTGTTCTTCTGTTTATAATCAAATACCAGCTAAAGTGTTTGGCTGTTCTAGGGCTTTCAGTCAGCAAAACACAGTTTGATAAATGGTTTTCTTCCAAGCACGCTCCTCTCCAGCACCATGTTGACACCACAGCACTGCTGGATTCAGGGACAGCCATTCCTGAGTGTTTAAGTGTACATACACACCTATATCCTGTGTCCCTGAGAGTCTCAAGCAACACACATGGCTGCAATTTGATCCTCATAGCAGAAGCAAACTCACTGCAGTGCTGGAAAAGATGTCCCTTTGGATAAGGGATTTAAATACAGTTGCTGCCCCTTCTCTCGAAGGATGCCCCTGTGCTCCTCTGCCTTCCAGGAAGAGTCAGCAGCAGCAGCCTGGGGCTATGGATGAGTGGGCACCTAGGGAAGGCCTAACTGGTATCCCAGTGCCTGTCCAGCATCGAGGCAGAACACACAACCAAGGCAACAAATCCTCTGGTGGTGCCAGCCTTTGGCTCTTCTCATACCCAGAGAGGGACAGACGTGACTCCGAAACAAGGAGGCTGAAGTAAGGGACCTGAACACAGACCATGGTACTAGAAACAGCCCAGAACAGCACTAGCTCAGGGAGGAAGTAGCAGCAGAAAGACTGCAAAATAAGTTGCATGGCCTTACTTAAGGAGGTTTGTTCCCAGGAACCACAAAAGAAGGCCACCTGCTGCAATGAAACTCTCAGATCTGCAGAAGGATGCACTCAGGCCAGCCCTCTTCCCTTCTATGGACTCCTACCAGCTGAATCTGCAGTAGCATCTGCAACTTCCCTAGAAGCCCAAAGACATTGCCTAGTTTAAAAATCTATCAATCACAGGAGAAGGCTACATCCTGGCTTCTGGTATGGCAGGCTGATGCAAGAAAACCCCCAGGCCCCATGCTCTGGGGTAGAAGGAGGGCAGTGTTTTGGTATGATACCATTGCCTTCCCAGCATACTAGAGGAGAAATTCACTGTACTAGAGAGGAAAACCCATCTGTCATTTCAGCCATCCCTCTACAGCACTGGAGCTTTTTCATAGGCAATGTTTGTTACTTTAAGGGTCCACTTTGTGGCTTTTCACATTAATCATTACTGAAATTATATCAAGATTGCAAAAAAACTACATTTGTACTCTCATCTGGTATATCTCATGGGCATGAGTAACAATATATCCTGCCTCAATTTTATTTCTTTTCTCTATAAAAACAAGAGCCTGAGATTCAACAGTGTGAGATTCTCCACAGAGTTAATAGGATGCTGTGATAAATTAACAGGATATTAAGCATCACTCAAAGGTACTTTAACCCCCTACACACAGCTCTGCTGAAGGCAGGACAAGGAGAGATGCAAGTACCAGGCTGACAACCATTCATTCAAAGGGATGCTGAAATTAAAGCAGATTCATAGATCTGCTAAGGAAAAATCTCATCTTTGATTGGCGTCTACGTTCATACAATTGGTGACAGAGCATGAAAGAGAGCTCAGTTAAACAAAGCAAAACATGGGAACACAAAACTGGTTTGTGAACATCTTTTTAGTCCACATAAAGCCCTATTGCTCATCATGTATAACCTATCCTCTTGGCAACCCAGCTCTCCTGCTTACATTAGTAGTACAGGTCCTTAGCACTCCTTGAAAGTTTCCTATCCAAACTCTTTCTTCTACAGAAAAATATGTATTATATTGCATCAGTATGATTGAGAGAGAGATTAGTTATTGCTGCTTCTAAAACAAGAGATCATAATTTCTTTTTAAGGTTCTCTTGTATCACACAGAATTGGCTGGCCTTGGAAAACCTGGTTACTCCACACACTTGAGTGCAGAGGCTCAGACTAGCCACAGACATCCTTCTCTATTGCATTACACACAGTAGAAAGAGGAAGGCAAGGATTTGATCAAAGCTTTCAGCTTCTGCAAGGAGAGAGAACTCAACTTCTCATCAAGGAGAGGGACAGAAAGAGTAAACAAATTATGTAGGAAATGAGAAAGGGAGGAAAAAGATTACAGGTTTTAAAACAAGAAGAGACACTGTGATCATGCATTTTGTATAAATTCCTGCATAAGCCAGGCCACAACACGATTGATTACCTCCAAATAAATAGATAGTTTCTCTACAGCTGTAATTACAGGTGTTTTCAGGAAAAAAAAAAAACAAACACACTTTTATGCTAACGCAGCAGCATTTTACCAGCATCATCCATTCACCTTTTGGGAATATATTCTTATATCCTGTTCCAGATGCTGGATTTGAACTTGTGCAAAAATACCTCAGTTATGGTTAATACATTCACTAGGGAATCTCAGAAGAATATGGGATTTCCCAAATCTCTTTGTTAGAGAACATATATTGCTATTCAAACTACTTCTAACTAAGCATCCTTCTGAGGAAAAACTGTCTCAGATTTTTCTGCAAGCTCTCATTATCACAGCAGTATTTATGGCTGTGCCTCAGGGAAGCAAGCAGGCAGCTTCATCCATCCCACACACAGCCAGCAGTTCCTGGACCCTACTTACACAGAGGGTTCTTTTCATACTAATTTTATCTCAGGCCAAGGGTTCAGGCAATGACCTTCTACACACCATGACAGCCTCGGCAATAATTCTTGGACTGTTATGCCACATCAAATTTCATAACCCTAATCTGCTAAGTGGTACTGAAAGAAGAGTGGAAAGCCACGAGGTCATAGCTGTTATAATTCTGCATTATCAACCAGACATTCACAGACCATTGTCATTCTGCTGGGGCTCCTAAGGACTCTATCAGTTCCCAACAAAACAATGCAAAACACTTCTCAAGATACTCAAGCCTTCTCCAAATACATACAAATCTGATGTGTTTTCACAAAGCAGCAACATTTTTTCTGGTCTCTGCTGCTTATGTTCCCTCTGAAGTGCATTGATCCTATGTCTTAGGGAAACTGCCATTGAAGTTTCCCGTAAGACTTATTTAGAATGAAAGTTTTATGTGCTGAGGATGCAGGACAAGACCAGCAGGCATGACCTCAGGGACTTCTGCATCTCTAGAGATGTGTTGAGACTTGACTGATAGAGAGATCTATGAAATGCAGCAGGCTTTTTACTCCATTATACTCTTGGCTATGAACAATTTAACATGAACCAGAGAGAAACATATTTGTTCAGAATTTAGACCTCCACACACTGACATATGAGAGAACATAAGAAGCAGACAGGTTTACCATTCTCTGCTCTCTTCTCTCTTTTGCCACATGGCAAAGAAAGTGACATCAAATGGATTCTTTTGTTTCTATGGAAATAAATACCATCTCCTGCTGGAAGCACTCTTCTCTGCCTGTGTAGGTCGTGGCTTAGCATACAGCTCTCTGATGGATTCATCCAGCTGCCTGCTCTGCTAGAGTCATGAGGATCTGGGCCATGCAACTGCAGTTACTCAGGAAAGGTGGATGTTGGAAGCTGGAACATTGACACATCAGACTATAAACTCCACAGGCAGATACAGGCTCTTCTGGAAGCTTTTCCTTTGGTGATAAGGAGCAGCTGCCTCTAAAGAGAGCAGAGGGTCCCTACATACATTAATGCTGCCTGGTTTCAAATTAGTTCAATCTGAGAGTGAAAATTAAGTAGCAACAGGATGTTATTTGGTCTAAGTATCTCTCTGTTATTTGACATATTTTTCTTAAAGATTGCTGCTAACAAGGCTGGGGCATGCTTGATAATCCTTGACTGCAACCTGAGAATTTGACAAATGATGGCAACGGAGGTGATGAGTTGTTTTCAGTGGATGATGGTGTTGGAACCCAGAATGCAGAGAACATTTCTCTGCATGTTTTAAAGGATCCAAACCCTCTGACAAATACTACTTTTAAGCTTTGTCCATGGAAGAGGCTTCCTAGGCTTTGGGATGAAACAGAATTTTCAAGAATGTACATTAGATAGTAACATAATATGTAATTTATCACAGGGTGAGAAATGGAGATTTTTGGGTTTGTTAGAATGGTGAGTAGATGAAGACAAGATGGAGGATCCTTGTCATTTTTGGGCTTCTTCCTCCTCCTTCATCTATTCCATATTCTGCAGTGTTTGAGACACAGGGTGATTGGTCAGAATTTGTTGCAGTGCAGTGTTACATGAATAGAAATTTAGTTAATTATTGGTAGAAAAGTAGAAACAATGTATGTTCCTGGTGATAATTGGGTGAATTATCTTTAAGAGAACCTTGATTCTGCGTGTTCAAGGCTCTTTGGTGTCCTTTCTCCCTCACACTAGGCTGGTGTAAAGCCTGGTGTGCAGAAATTGCTGATAAGGAAAGAATAAACAACCTGGAGAACAAGAGCAACCAAGAGTCTCGTTTGTCTTTTTACTTAACAAGGACTTAACCAAAAAACCTCCCCTATTAAGGGGAGAGTCATGTGGGAGTGGAAGACCTCCAACATGGTGGTGATACTAATTTTTTTTCCCTTGAAAAAAACCCTAAACTATAAAAAAATAATGTTAGGACTTTCCAAAAATTTTCTCCCTTTGATCTGCAGTCTGACAGGTAGTTCTTTCTTCTTTTTCACTTATTTTTCATGTTACTGGTTTCTATTTTGTGCTAAATTTAATTTTGCACTATATTTAATTTTGCTCTCTTTAGCATAACCCAAATGTCATTGCCAACTGCCACCAAGACAGTCATTCTGACTTGAGATGAACAAATTCATTGTGAATTCCTTTGGATAAAAAAAACATTCCATAGCCTGAATATCTCTGGAAGATGGAGTCTAAATTTGATCATGATATAAATCAGTAAATCAGAGTTCTTGTTTAGCTGCTGTTAAATGTTCTCTGACTCAGTCAACAAATTTATTTCATTCCTATTCCCCTTTCAAGCCAATAGAAAATAGTTTCATGCAACTGAAAAATGCTTTGGGCAAGACTGGGAGAAGCAAATAACTTATTTACTGAATATGGGGTGTTGACTGATTCAAGATGTCTCGCCAATTCATCCAAAGTCACCAAATGCTTGGAGCTAGAATGAGAATGTGGGGCTCAGTCAGTGGAATGAGATCATGCTGAGGGCAGATGGTTCCCCTTGTCAGTCAGGATATTGCCCTCAATGTTTTTTTGATATCCAGATTCTCCTTGTTAGGGAAGTACCTCGGGCACTGGTCTGGAGGGGGTCACCTTTGCCTGACTACCTCAGCTACCGAACATTTCAGTCATTTTGGCTGCAGGAACTCAAAACACATTGCCCCTGCAATGCTCCTGCCATGGCAGGCAGGGCACACCAGTGGCAGATATGTGTTCAGGACCATGTCAGCAGAGCCAGAGAGTTCCATGCTGCTCTCCTGAATTTTGGAGTGTCCATAGTGCCGACCCCGACAGCAGAGGCAACAGTCCAGCACCCACTTCTTCCTTCTTTGCATGAACTGTCATCTCACCCTTTTCATTCATCCACAAATAAATCAAAGAGGCAAGACACAAGGTCTCATTTCCTTCCACGTGTGTGTGTTGTGCAAGGAAAGCAAAGCATATTTTTTCTGAATTTCAGTTCAGAAGCTAAATGGAAGCATTTACTTTTATTCAGAGCAGGACTGACATTTCACATTTACAATATATCTGGGTGACTGCAAGCACCGTTCCAGCCCAAGCAAGCACTTTTTAAGGCCAAGGCCTTCGTGATGAAGAACTATGAGAGCCATACACATATACTGCCACTTGGATTACCCTGGAAACGCTTCCAGGTAAACAAAGTCTAATGGTGGACACCCTCTGTCCTTCCAACACATTGTCAGATCACACTCTGCCAGGAGGGACGAGTTCCTCTGCAGCACTCAGTCATAGCAGGGAATCAAAGCATGGAAACCACACGAGCAGAGATTACACAGCCTCTCAAGTCTGGCAGCCAGATGTTGGCTTGCAGGAGTGAGTGCAACCAGATGGTTTCTCTGCCATTTTTTTTCCCCAAACATTCAGAAGAGGTTAACAGAATGACACACGTAGAGATAAATACGTTATTATATTTGTATATTTAGACACATACACATATTAGCCCCCTCAAAACTGTAATCCCTAAGGACTACGGGCAGAGCCAGGATTTTCAGATGTCAGGTCCAGCTCAGACTCTGTAAGAAGCTCCAAGTGAGTAACAGCAAGACTAGGACTTCTCCGTGTTGCTGCCCTGATGTCAGGATCAGGCCAAGGGCGCAGTCAAGAGAATCCCTTTGCAACCACTTAAAAAACATGCTCCTGGATGCAGAACATGGGGACAGCTCATCAGCTGGGCATGGACAGCTTTGCTTTTTTTTCTACCCAGGCAAAACTGCCTTGCAGTGAACTGCTCAGGATTTGGAATGAAAAAATACAGCAGGAAGATCACTGCACCGTTGTGACATACTGGCTGCTGATGCAAAATGCTCAGGCAAAGGAAAGAAGGCTTTGATGGGGTAGTCCAATATCCTAACATGATCTAGCTGTTGGACACTTCTTTGAGGCAACAGGAACATGCTACTTTCTAATGAAGCTGACATCAGAGCCCGCTGGAGAGAAATCTGGGCAGGTCAGCACAGGATCAGTAGATGCAGATGTTAATTTCAAGGCTGAACCCCCATCACTAGCCCACACCTCTATCCGTTCCACAGTGTCTATGCCAGACAGCCACATCTGGAACAAAAACATTTCGTTCCACTTAATATCCTGTGCTTTTTCCTCTACAAGACATGGGTTTGCCACTTGCATACTCCATGTGCACTGCACAGTTTCACACAGACTGCAGAAAACCCATTTGGGACAGCAAGGAGTATTAGCAGATGGACAACAACCAACACTTAATTGCTATGACTTACATTCTATTAAAACAAAATCCAGGAACAACTCTAATACTCAGCTAGATAATACAGAAAAGCAGCAATTCTGGCCTCGAGCTGCTTTTAACTGACCTGGATCTCATGAAGGCAAGTGAAAACTCCCATGGGAGCATTTGACTTTCAGACAGGCTAATTCCAGTTGATTGTTCCCATTTTATTTAGTTATGCAGACAAGCACCAAGTCCTACACTTTAGCTTTTATAAATAATATCCTTTCATCCCCTCGAAGCCCAGGTGAGAGCTTTAGTTTTGTGACCCTTATTCTTTCATAAGAAAAATAAATAAGAATAAATTAATGAATACATTTCCTTGTAAATACCAGTAGAGCCTATCGCAATTAAATCCAGGAAGAGGTGGGGGAGCCCAGATGGAAGACAAAGTTAAAAGTCTTTCTGACACAAGTTCCTCTCAGTGACTTGGGAAACAAACTCAAACACTCAAGGGACCCAAGAGTCAAACTCTTCTCCTGGCAGGCTGACCAGAGTTGTGTGCATCTTTTACAGGAGGAAGAAATCAAAGATTTCATTTTCATGATGGATCCTTTGAAAGACTGCATTTCCTCTCCTCCCTACAGCCTCTCAACACAATTCTGCTAAAGGGATAAGAGTGGCTGGAAATATCCCAGTGAAGCATTTAGCCAGAAGACAGATGCATAGAAGACAGAGAGCTTTCTTAAACAATACCTTTATGAGCCTAAGATGTTTTGTTTGAAACAGCTCTATGTGAATGACCTTTGGAGAAGCCTGAGGCTTGAAGCCCACAACAGCTGCTCTGACAGACAAGACACCAGACTTCCCTGACAGCTGTAGGGCCTGGGGAGCTTCTGGATTCCTGGAAACACTGACAAGTTGTCAATTCTATCTGGTTTTGACCACAGCCAAATTTCAAAATTCCTGAAAACTGGGAGCTCTTGCTTTTTAGTTACCTCAGGTCTGAATTTCTAGAGGCAAAACAAGGGTTGCAACATCACCATTTCCTGTCAAGTTCAAATATTGAAACAGTACAAATTAGTCCTTCTCAGAATTGTGAGATTACCTTCAAATCATGACACTTAAATGAACAGATGTTCTTTTCTCTTTCTTTCTGAATTTCAGACCTCTGATGTGTTAGTGGTATTTTTTGCAGTAACTGCATACTCTTACAAAAACAAGGCAAAACTGAAATTCCTGTGCAGTAATCTCCTGAGTTTTGCAAAGGTTATGGATAAAAGCAGCTGCATTACCATGTTACTTGCTTCTAGATCTGACCTTTTAGAGCTACAGTCCTAGTGCCAGTAGCACAAAGGACAAGCCCTTAAGATGCAGCACCATGGAGCAGCTGGTGAGAAGGAGCACAGCTGCAAAGAACAGAACTGCAGAGCACACTCCAAAGGAAGTGGAGCTCAATAAGGGATCTCAGGAGAGGTAGGGAGAAGCCAGGGAAGTATACACTTGGTTCCTCCTCAGAAAAAAGGTGATGAAAACAAGAAAAGACTAAGGAATCACAGTCTAACTGAAGATAGACCTGGACTTTTCAAAAATTTTACCTTTCCAACTGGGACAAAATTCCCTCACAGGAAGTCAGATTGTGAAATCCTCCAACCTGTCTGCAAACACCAGGGGCAATACCCAGCAACTTTTGAATGTTTCCACAGAGTTTCACAGAAATTTATACTTCCAGAAAACTGTCATTTCCTCTTCAAATTTATATGCAACAGGAGTCCACAACTATGGGGACTGCCAGTCACTTCACATAGCCCTCATGTCAGGATTTCCCAAGTACTGTGCTGAAGGGAGTTCTCTGAGCTCCAGGGATTTCCCATCAATGCAGACATGCTTTAAAACACTGCTGTGGGACACGTATCAAAGCTGCTCGTGGTGTCACAAGGCTGTGTGGGTCCACCACCAGCTCTGGCAGGTCCAGGCAGCAGGTTTACCAACTGGTTCTAACTGGTCTATCCATCTCTAGGTGAGAAGATTCAGTGAAAAGCTGCTGCAGCAGCAGTCCTATAAAGCTGCACAGTTGTAACTGCAAAGCTCCGTGCCTCAGGCTGCGTACTCCCTGCAGACTTGGCTTTATCACAGCAGTGAGACAGGCTTCATCCCCTGCAGTTAAACCCGTGGTCTCTGGACCTGAAAGACCATTCAGGATATCATGTACAGTATGTCCCTGCACACACACACACTCAGAGCCCCATGAGGCAGATGGGACCCCTAGAAGCATCTTCATTTTAATCACGAGTACCTCCCTGTAGCCTCTGCCTGCCTGGCTCTAGTGACAGTAAATTCTGTGCTTGACTGTGTGTATTACCACAAACAGCCTTCTCCACAGCAGCATTGTCTCCTACTCACACACTGCTCACTGAAGAGGGTCACCCTCAATGTTTAGAAAGAGGAAATCCAAGCAGATCCCCTCCTGAGCAGTGAGAACACTCAGCCAGGTTCCTAACCTGACTTGGAAATTCATCCGGAAGCCCGAAGTCAACAGAGTAAGACAGACAGACACTCCCACCTAGTGGGGAAGGCACAGCTCTGGGTCTCTGGGACTGGAACTCCTTCAGCTCTGCACTCACACACTCCTACTACAGAATCCTTTGCTTTTTGAATCAACAAGAGTAACAGCTATCATGAAACCAGAGAGCATTACTTTTAATTATTAAGCAGAAGAAAAAGGCAGATTAAGCCTACCAAGTTACCAGTATTTTTATCTCCTCAGTATTAGACACGACTGCAAACAACTTTTTCATTTTATAGTAGTGTAATGATTAACTTCTGCAAGGTCAATGCAACAGGCATGTAAAATATTAGCAGAATGGCATAGTGGCATTTTAAACCTAATTTGCTACACTAGAGAGAGCTAAATTCTTGAATGCAAAATAAAGACAAGTCTTCAGTAAATAAAGAGGCTGTAATATCTAGGAGAGCATACCAGCTCACAAGCTGTGTCACTGTCAGTACTTTCTGGAGACAGTTCATGGGTTTACTACTTTGGGGGGAGTTTAATATATGCTGTAGATAAAGGTAAAATAAAAAATTATAAGGTGGCGTTTAGAAGCTGGAGGGAAAAAGCCTCTTTGATCTACTTCCATTTCTGCATGCTCAGTAAAGACATCCACAGACCCCTCCTGTTTCCCAGCAGAATAAAGGTGCCATCCTGAAGGCTCACTGGGGCTGGCCATGGCATCATCCCCACAGCCTGCCACAAGGGTGGCAGAAAAACTGCAATAGCTCAGTTTGGCTGGCCTCAAATTACTTTAATCTGTTCTGGTACAGAATGAGATACACACACTTTGTGATTCATATTAGCCTTCAAACGTCTTCTTAGTTAGCAAAAAGTCAGAAATGTGCACTTGCATTTCCCTTTGTGACCCAACTGTTTATGTCTGAAAAACATTCAGCCACCAAAATCTGCAATGTGCAAACCAAAGTTTCTGTGTGCAGCAGCTTTACCATCTGCAAGTATTTATTATGGGATCACCTTGATGTACCCTGTTCTTTCAGCCCATGACACACAATCATTTCCCAAGTTTTGGGTTAGGTACTGCACTTTGTTCCCCTCTTGAAAATTATTCCAATTTTTAACATAATGTGGCCTAGACACAAATTAACTGTGTCTATAAACACAGCATCTCCATCAGCGACATGGCTAAGCCCTGGGTCTGTCAGGATGCAATTTTGCAACTCTTCTGCTTGTTGCAGGTCAAAGACTAATCCAGCAATGAAATTTGCAAACTCATTGCTCCTGTCATGCAGATCAAGTCTGCAAATAGTTCCATATTCATTGATGATACTTAGCACAGTTCAGGTTGGAGATGACTTTACACACACAGCTCTTTTTACCACTGGGGGAGGAAGGTCTAGGTGGAAGAAACTGTTAATTCTCTCAGACTTGTCCAGTCAGAGCATTTGAGATCAGCTGTAAGGCTCTCCCTTCCTGTTTCTCAATTCATGTAGGGAGAGACAGACCTGCCCACCTCCACAGTAACCACTGTAACACAAAGATTAGTAAGAGGTTTAGGCACTTTCACTGCCCAATCAAAAACTTTGCTAGCACACTTGCTAAATTACAGGCACAAACTCCACATCATAGTGCCACAAAAACCACTTTTTCCAGATTTCGCAGCAGTATGGAATTAAAACAGTTTAACCAAGTCCCTACTTCAAATGAACCACACAAGGAACCTTTGTCCTTTACAGTTGTCCAGAACAAGCATTAAATAATTTTCACTGCTTCACTGTCCCTACTATTTGTGCTCAACAGTTAGTAAACTCTCACCTTCCTATTCCAGAGACAATCCTTTTTGTACAGAGCTTAGGACTTTGCACATTGAGACCTAGACAGGACACAAACTAACAGGACTGACTCACCAGCTGACTGGAAGCAGGAGATGAGTGGAGCTTTTTCTTAACCTGGGGTAGAAACTGAGCCTTACAGCATGAGCTGGGGCTCACACTGCCTTTAGAGCCTCAGCAGATGTTGGCTGTGCTTGCGGAGCTCTCCATGGTTTAAAGCCTCACCACCTGTAGCTACCTCAAGCTTCCTCCACAGCTCAAGCACTCCTTTCCAGAGCACCACTCTACAGGCATTTTTACCTCCTGTTCCTTTGAAGTGTGCAGTGCCAGGGTACACTCATCACAGCACTCACCAACAAAGCCCTGCCTCAGCAGTCACTCATATTGAGGAGCACTCCACCAGTTTGTTTTTCATCCCTGCTATGGTGATACTTCACCATATGTAATAAGGAACAGAAAAAAAACTCGTTTCCTTCACCTTCAAGCAGACACCATGGTAAGCAAAACATGCCAACCATTTCTTTTTAAAGACTGTGGGCACGGCTCTGTTACATCACACAGGTTACTTCATCCCTGCTTTAAGCATCAACTAAGTAGTAACTTAATTTGTTATTACTGCTTCAGCAACACAGCTGTGCAGAGACAACTCGTGCTTGGCATATGCACAGATTCAACCCCTTTAGTTAAAGGATGGTCTAAGACATACCTGAACAGTTAGTATGAAAAATGAGTGTCATATGCTGCCCTGCAGATCATATGAGAACAATTTGCCTGAGCCAGTACCCGAATCTCTTGCCCAAGGTAATGCTTCCAATGCTTGTGCATGTGTGATACACGGAAATCTCATGTAAGACAAGCAGGAAGGGGTAAGGGTGACTAAAGACAGTCAATTCAGGCAGGCACAGCATTTTCCCCTTTCATTTATCTTTTCAGCCTTTATGAAAGCTCTGCAGCCTGTAATACAACAAATTACAAAAGGCATTTTTCTGTTCCAGTTGTTTTAAAATCAAGTAACTAAACCAGGTATTACTAAAAATGAGTCTCTTGTAGACAGTTATAGAAGAGTCTTCTTTTGAGTTTTATTTGTTTATAGCAACAGTAGCACATATTTCCACTTAGGTATTTTAGTGCAACGAGGAAATCCATTAAGCTTCAGCAAGGTGACCTATGTTTCTATATGCAATGGAACAGATTAAAGTGTCTCCCTTTGCTGCACAACAGTTTAAAGCTTCAGAACTCTAAGTAAATACCTTTCACAGAATTAAACAAGCAGACATTTTGCTTGATTATGAAATACTTTTGTTGGATGAGTGAAGTGCTTTCTGCAGTAGAACAATTCATTTGTAAGCCACAGGCACTACTACAAGAGTGGTACCAGAGTAGAACTGGTAACATTTTACTAGTCTGTGCAAGAATTCCACTCTACTTTTTGGAAGTTGCATATCTTGAAGATACATTCTCCCAGTTGATCACATTCCAGATGGCTTTCAAATAATCAGGTCGAACATTTTTATATTGAAGATAATAAGCATGTTCCCATACATCAATGCCGAGCAAAGGAATGAGACCTGTGAAAAAAGAGGATAAACTTTGCAAATGTATGAAAACACACTTTACATGTAAAGTTTTGTACTGTATCTCCAAGTTGTACCCAGTTTGAGTCTTAATCTGCAGGAAGACAAAGAGCTCTGCAGCATACCAGTCCTTTATTGCAATATGTTACAAAACTGTGCTCACACATACACACACTGCATAAACTCAAAGAGCTGATCTGGGTAAACATATCTACAAATATTCCAGAACTGCCTTGAAGACATAACCAAAATCAGATGAAGTAATTTTTGAAAGGTTTCTATCTTCTGCACAATTATGTAAGCACTTTCATGAAAAATTACATTATAAAGGTTTCATGCTCTGCCAGCTTGCTTCCAATACTTTAATTACAGGCTTTTTGTTAGGTGCCTAATTACCACCTTGCTTTTGTGCTAAAATATCCTAGTCACTGTATTTTTATATTTTCACAGAAGGGAGGGTGAAATTTACCCCCATTATAACCTATGTCCCTATATGAAATCTGTAATTTCTTCTCACCCTACTGATAGGCAATAGACTGCTGGCAATACACGAAATTCCTTGCCATTCTCTATGAATTCTGAGAATTCTGCAGAACATGTTTTAAAGGTATCTGCAAAATGATTTGGACAAACTGACACTGCAGGCAGATCCTCACTAGTCATGACCTCTCTGTGAAGTGTCCAGCCTGCCATTACCACTTCCATGTCTCTCTAAGGAAGTAAGAATATTTAACCATATCATACACTAATTTGGTTGACACTCATTACTCTTCGTCAATATAAAGGATGCAAATTATAAGGCTACATTTTAAACCCATTCCAGACAGGAACAAGAGTTATTAAGTTTATCTTCTCCTCTCCTCTTGTCTGGCCTCCACTGACAGTGCTGTGAACAGCTCCTCTGCCAGAGAAAAATAAAAATCTGAAGGCATTAGGCTTAATGTTGCTTGGTATGTACAAGTTACTCCAGTTACTCAAAAATCCAAGGAAGCTGAAGCTAAAATATTTGCCAAGCAAAAAGCACTTTCACAATATGGCACATCTATTTTCCCTTGGACTAGGACACTTAATCCTTCTGCTCCGCACAATTTTTAATTCCTGCTTTACAAACGCTGCTCTAAAAACTGTGTTTTCACTTCTGATAAAAGAGACATTTGGTTTTTCAGATCTATTTATCCATCAATTTCTTCTCAACATTGTCCACAAACCACTTTTAAGATGTCATACACTTGCCTACCAAATCTACAGAAGCAGAGGGGAAGGAAAGAAACCTGACCTGTTGTTCCTTGCAAAGGGTCTTGATTTGCACAAGCTGCTATCTGTAGGCGCCCCTGTTCCTTGTTATAGCCAAGCCACCCCCAGCCTGATCCTTGAACACCAACTGATACAGCTGTCAGCTTCTCCTTGAAGTTTGCAAAGGAACCAAAGTCACGCTTGATGGCTTCCATCAATTCTCCTTTAAAGGAAAAAAAGCACAGAAAGATCACAGGCTTGTAAACCTCAATTACAACCTCTCACGTTTATCATAACAGCTTTTGTGAGATTCGTTCTACAGGGCCTTTACCTTTAATTGCAGGTCACTTTAGGTAATCAGTACTCTATCCTCCCCAAGGGGATTCCTTCCTTTAGGCTTCAACTGCTAAACTATCCCTATCCAAACTGGAGCATAACTCCAGCCACTAGGCTGGGAGGGTCTGCAGCAGGGTCATTTCTTTCTTCTGTCAACCCAGTACATATGGCAATTTAATGGGCACGGCTTTGTACAACTTTGTTTTCTCTTATGAAGGTGAAAAGGATACATACAGCAGTACCCAGGTATTTTGCAGTGTATAAACACCCTGCTCTAGGAATTAAAAATACTTTGTAATGACTAGCTTTTTTATACATTTGTCTTAACATCCAAAAACCTCCAGAATACCTCAGAACTTCGATAATTGTCACATAGAAAGGTGAATTAACTCTTAAAAATAAGATCCTTTAGACTCCTTCAAAGACAGAAAAGATCACAATTTCTACCTGTTAATTAAAACTGATGTAATGAACCACTGTAACACACACTAACCTTTAGGCTCCCCTCCTCCATTAGGAGAAAGGTTTGTCCAGAAGATGCTGTGATTGATATGACCCCCACCGTTGAACTTCAGTGCAGGTTGAAGTGACACCTGAGTTGTAACATCACCTGAGGAAACAGAAAATAAAAATACATAAATAAAAACATTCTCATCACAACAGGCAGTAAGTTTCTACTAGGCCTCTATTGATCTCCAAACTATTTCTACAAACATATAACTTATCAAAGGAAAGCATAAGGTTTGTACTGTTATCCATATTTTAGGCAGCCACAAACTCTATTAAAGATTTATTATCTTTGACCTTTTCTTATGCTGTAATAAGTGATCTGCAATATTACAAATAACTAAGAATGCCATTAATGTGTTCATCACACTTTATTCCACCATTCCTTAGAAGAACCACTCCTCAAGACCAGTAGGAACCAGAGATGGCATTTCACCATTGTCCTTAAAAGAACAGTATTTGTGCTGCTGAACTTTGCATTGGGAAAAAAAAAAAAAAGCAATTGAAAAGGGGTAACTTGCCCTTAAGTTAGAGCACAAATATACTGGAATTTATTGGTACAGAATCCATGGACTATTAAGTAAATCAAGACAAGAAGCTCAAAGGTACTCAAGAGAGTAGTCAGCTCAGTAATTTGTTTCCTTTTAAGAGTGCAATCACAGGTCACATGATGGTCAAAGAAGAGCAGGGAAAACTGTGGCAGGAACCAGATTTCAATGAAAGTAAGATTCAATTTAATACCCTTCAATTAGCAAATCTGACACATTTTGATGGGCCAGAAGTCAGGACCAGCTTATGCTGAAACAAAGTCCTATGCTGTCACAGAAATGCACATTCATTTCCAAATGGACTGACAACATAAGCCAACAGGATGGCTCTGAGTCTTCTACGCACATATAAATAAATGCAGAACATGTTAAAGATAATCTGAAGAGAATACTTTACTTTCTATTGCTGAACAAGAAACATGGACAATATTCTACTGTCCAGAAAAGCCATTAGATAGTGACCAGATGTTTTATGTAACCCAACACTGACACACAGCCCAGAAAGATTTCTGACTGTGCTCAGTTGTAGCATGAAAAAATGACAATATTGACAGAATGACATAACAGTTCAGACTTTGTCCCAGTCTTAGAATTTTTTCTAATGAGAGTCAAAATACTGCACATGGTATACTGAGATATCAATTAGGAAAAAACCAAACTAACAAACTGCATAATCATGAATATCCTGAGAAATTATTTGTCTGCTTTGGTGTGCATGACCACAACCAATAAGTAATCCACTTGGAAAACAATCTCTGCAGAACCCTTAAGAAAAAGTTCATCTCTACCTCTAAGTAAAGCACCTCAACAGCAAGTGATGAGATGCTATCAAAAGCTATCATTTCTAAGAAATAAGTCAGAGGATCCACAACACTGCAGATGCTTTTGATAAGCAGAAATTTTGCCTCCACTAGAGGAGCTGAAGCTGAAGCTTTTGCCATTTAACAGCATCAGTAACAGCAGCAGCAGACACACTGTCTTCTTACACTTCAGGTGGAGGGATCCCCAGCTGTGTCTGCACTAATTACATCTCCAGAATACACCTTCCCCAAATCTGCCACTGGCAGGGCAAGGCAGCAGTCAGTCTTCATCACCTGATTCTTAATCGAAACTCATTAGTTCATTAATTCAGACTGTACAAGTTATTTTCAGCCTCAGTTAGGTACTTGAAAAGCCCCATTCTCTATTCAAACACACCGGCAATTAATTGTCAAGGGATACATGAATGAGATTTACTCAGATACCAGCAATTCTCAGTTTCACCCAAGTCCAAGCAGTTAAATTGCACTGTGAAGTCACCTGGCAAGCAGACAGAAGTGAGTCTATACAGTAATCATTCCTTTGAAGTAAATCGATACTTTTAAGAAGATCATCACAACGGCAAAAAAACCCAGAAAATATTCCACCTTCTTAAAAAGATGTACATGTTATTTCACACACTTTCATCAGTCCAACTGAAAGACTCAAAGTTTAGAAAAAATGCATCTCAGGTTTTCACATAGCTCCGCTCCACCTGAAAAGTTTCCACAAAAGGCAGCGTATCTCAAATTCTGAGATCGTAACAAAAAATTCCATAATGGTTTCCTACATATTTTAGAGTCTTGCATGGGCTTATGGCCTACATGACCCCTTAATTTGACCCAGTGATGTAACTAACACCCAAATTCAGGTCTCTCCACTGTGTGTTGTACACATTAACTGCATGTTTGTCTTACCTCCACTGGTAGGCAACTGAGATTATTTACCAAGACTGAGCAAAGCCTATGATATGAAAACAATCAAAGCACACAAATTTCACTCTATCTACCTCTGCTACTAAGCTTTTATTGCAAAGTACTCATTCTGCAAAATGACTGCAATTTCCTACCGACTCAGTCTTTGTTCAGTTCAAGTTACTAATGGACCATGGACTAAACCCACAACAATCAATAAATCTTCTAGTTTTACAGCACTATAGAGAACAAAATTCATGCTTTTTACTTACACTTGATTTCCAATTATCAGCACCACTGAAATTACAATAAAAGATTTTCCCCTAACAATATTGCAATGACATAAACCCAAACTTTTAAAAGAAAACATTTCCTTTGTTTTTTTTTGGTTCTCCTGTATCATCTACGCCAATAAGCTTCCATCTCACCTGTTGACTGTGGATATATACAAACCTTTTGCCACTGCCTCTTTGTACTTCTCCTCGACAACGTTCAGGTTGTTCACGTAGGTGGCATGATGCTTGCTGTGGTGCAGCTGCATGATCTCTGCATTAATATGAGGTTCCAGAGCAGCATAGTCATATGGCAAGTCAGGAAGAGTGTGCTTTTGCCTAGAAACCAAACACCCCAAGGGTGCTACCAACTTGGCACTGCTTCTAGAAAAGAGAAAAAAACACAGAAGGAAGTAGTCTTACTCAGTAAAACTTGGGCTTTACCAATGAAATAGGCTGAATACACTGCTGTTACAATCAGCTGCTTTAAGTACCTGGGGCGGTATTTTAGCTGAAGAAATCAAATTTCCATTTCCCAAGAGCTCAAAGTAAGCCTACTCTGAAGCTTAACTGCAAAGATGAATTCACACGAAGGTCACATATACAGGGCTTAGCACTATGAAGTTGTTGCTTCTCAAACCGTGCCTCCAGGCCACTGCAAAGACTCGTGTAGCCTCCCAAGCATGCACGTGAGGGAAAAGCAGGGATAGCAATGAAAAGGCAGTAGTAACTTGATGACATTCAAAGCTTCACCTAATTTTTATTGATTAAAAATAGAAGCAGAGATGTCGCCGAAGTGTCCTTCCCTCGCTATCCACAAGGTCCCTGTATTGGAAATAAAAAGGCTAAAATAACCTGCAGAGTCACCGGGCTCCCGGGACTGAATTTCCCCAGCATTTACACGGACATGTGTTTCCCTGTCCCCATGGGTAGCGGGAAACCCACGGGGCGTCACGGCCGCGATGCCCGGCACAGACACCGCGCAGGCTGCGTTACCCTTCCCCATTTTAACACCTCGCACTTGTCATGCGACATGACGAGGGCCCCGACGAGAGGAGACGGCCAGCTCTCAGGCCCGCCGCCGTGTCGCTGGTGACCTTGACACGAGCCAGGGACACACCGCGCGCAAATCCCACGGGACCCTGAAGAGCGGCCGAGTGCGGCGACCGCGGCCAGCGAAAACACGAGGGTCCGGCAGCACCGCGTCAGCCACCGGAACTCCCCGGCGGACGGCGCGGGCGGAACCTGGAGGCATCCAAGGACGAGCGCTTGCAGCCCCCGCTCGGGCCGGCGCCGACCCGGCGGGACAGCGGGCAGCAGCGCGACCTCCCTGCGCGCGAAATGGCGGGGGGCAGACACCGAGGGGCGAGAAGACGACCCTCCCGCCGCCTCCTGCCCCGTTCCCGCTCTCCCGGCCCCGGCTCGGCGGCGGAGGCCGAGAGCGCTGCGGCCGCCGCCTCC
This sequence comes from Thryothorus ludovicianus, assembly GCA_013397245.1. Lineage (NCBI taxonomy): Eukaryota > Metazoa > Chordata > Aves > Passeriformes > Certhiidae > Thryothorus > Thryothorus ludovicianus. Next base: position 1,365,176 of record VZTB01004206.1, read on the forward strand.
CGGCACGGGGCTCTGCCGAGCCCTGCGCTTCCCCCGGCGCGGCGCGGCTCTCACCTGCCCGCGGCGGCAAAGCGGCGCAACATGGCGGCGTCTGCAGCGGGCGCGACTCGCACGGCGCAGCCGCGGCCCGCCCGCCCTCCGCCCCAGCCGCGGGGGCTGAGCCCGGCCGAGCCGCAGGTGACACACCCCGCCGTCACCCCCGTCCTTCGAACTGCGGAAAACAGCGTTTCTGAGAGAGGGGCGTTGCTCGATGGGAACCGCTCCTGGAATCTTGAAACTCAGGCCCGCAGTAGCTGGAGCCGAGGCGAGGCTGCCCCAGCAGACAGAACGCCGCCCGGTGCCTGTGCCCCCGAGGGCAGCGCGGCACAGCTCGGCTGCGAGAGCTGCCGCGCAAAGACGGGGCTGGCGGGTTACTGACGGCACCGGCTGCACTGACGCTACCCTTTCAACGTCTTTGTCCACGACGTACTTTTGTTGGTACATTTCTGTTCTTTTACCCATTCTTTGGGTATCTTGTTTTTCCCCAACATCTGCTTTCCTGCATATAGCAGTTCAGCGGCCTCTGGTGCCCATGAAAATCCTTTACCCAGTTACCTTAACCCCCTCGGCTGAAATAATCGGTCCTAAGACTCAATAAAAATTGGCTCTCCAGCGAGGTCAGAGGAGAAGCTCGTCCCTCAGTTAGGAGGCACTCTGCAGACAAGATAAACGTTAGGTAAAATTTAAATTTTATGGAATTAATCTCTGCTACCACAAAACCTTCAATCTTTATATTTTGTCTTTTTAAATAAGTACATATAACCTGAAGAAGATCTTATTGCATCCACATTTACCAGACTATGAAAACTCAAAACTACAATAATTCAGAGGGGACTAAGCCTGTACAATTTTGTTGAGAATAAATAACCTCACCTTGCCAGTTGCAAAGAAACGCACCTGGAAAGACCCACAAAGATGGAATCCCAGCCTACTGGAAGACAGTGTTTCCATCCCTCACTTCTCCAGGCATCTTGGAAAAGGACAGTAATTAATTTTCTCTGATCAGCCAGCGGTGCTCTTGCAGGAATCTGAGCAGTGAAAATAGCTCCTTTAGCAGTAGCTAAGATATAAGGCAAATTGTCCAAAATCAGCAAGTTGTTTCTTCGTCCCTTACTACTGAAAATACATACAGCAAGATATAGGTTCTATCTAATTTTAAAGAGGAATATGTCATATTTATTGGATCAATAAAAATTCGGTTTTTGTTAAAATGAACCTACTACATTTAGGATTACTAAGTGTCATAATACAGGCTCCAAGAGCCAGGCAAAACCATGAATATTACAGGCTTTAGCATTTGCGTATGTAGTGTTACACTGCAGTTCACTTATGCTTCTATCAAGTGTTCCATGAAAGCAAGTCAATTATGTCATTATATTATTAATTTTATTATTAACAGGCACAGTTGCTGAGTTGCTTTCATTTTGGAAGGATAAAAAAAAAAAAAACACAAAGCACGCTAGGCCTGCTTAAGATACCTTCTAAGCAGATGACAAGGGGAATGGTTTGTCTTAACTTTTTGGAAACAAAAAAAAAAAAGGTGTAACTTGAGTCTGATTACAGAACACTCTTGAGAAAGTAAAAACCTCATGTAAAGATGATTTTAAAGTCATGAATGTCCTGTAATACCTGACTGATTTAGTAAAATTCATCACCACCTAAGAGCTATGCCTTTCCTTTAATGACCGCAGATTTCTCCACAAGGTTTTTTACCATCTGATCACATAAAGCCTGATTGCTATATTGTGTTATGAGCATTTGAAGCTTCTTACAAATATTGTATTTTACCATGTACAGCATCCCAGACGTACACATATATACACAGATGCTAAATAAGCAAGCAATATGATGCTAAGAGCAAATAAAATTCATCATCAGGGACTTCTGTGATCTAAAAATTCCTTTGGGCGCCAGATACCAGTACCATTTTTGTAGATATTTGTCTCTCCCCTTTCATGCATTCAACCATTCAGCTGCTATGTTTCAGGCAAGAATGCCTGAAGCAGCATTCATAAAGCAACGAGGGATCACCAATGGAATTTATATTTCAGTGACCACTACCAAGTGATTTTAGAACACTGACATGAACCCTATGCAATTACATTAGCAGTGGTGCTAACCATGGACTATCATGTTTTTAATATAGACAAGTGTAGCGGATAGCATTTTAATTATACCCATTTGTCCTGGACAATATTATTACAGATACTGATTTATGCCACTTAAAAATGTTACCACAAAAGCCCTTCTAAAATCTAAGAATTTACTGTAACTGTAAATTTAAAGTCAAGGGTGCTCTACAACATTTGAGAAATACTGCTTTCAAACAAGTCTGTTTCCACAGTGAATTGCAAAGCAGTTAAGCTATTTCTTATTATTTTAGTAGTTACATATGCATTAATTTTATTAGTCATCTGGTAATTACAAGACTCACAGGTAGAAAAATGTTCAAAGTGGACTAAGTCCACCCTAAAATATACCACTAAGTACTTTTGTCTTACCTTGAAGAGTGCTTTTTCATCTTCTTGCTCATGTGCTACCAACACTAAACTAGTAGACAGAAAACAAACATCAGAAATCCAGTTCTGAAATTCATAGCTCATTGCTACTGAGCAATAATAGAATGTTTAATTAAAGGGGATTCTTTCATTCGCTGTACCTGTTAAGAAATCAGTTTCTTCAGGCAGGCACGTAAAAACGAAGTTATCCAGTTCAAAAGGCTGAACTGCTAATTCCTTAAGTTTTTTAGTTTAATTTGTGCATCTACCTGTTAGGTACTTCAAGTTTTTGGGTTTGGCTTGTTTCTTGAGTTCTTTTTGTAATTGCTAATAAAATCAGGTTTAAATTCTACAGTCTGCTTTTGTTAACTTCTCCTTTCTGCCTCCCCCCCCACCCCCATCCTTTTCATACCAATAAGGACAAAACCTGTGGAACAAGCACTATCAGGCTGTCCTGAAATTAATAAATTAACACACCTACACTTCATGTATTTGGCATACTGTAGCACACAGCATTGACACAGATACAAACTCAATTCAAAAGCAAGGACTACAAATACACCGCATACAAATAAGCCACGTAAGCCAATGCAGAACAATGAGGAAATTACATTATTAAAAGTTTTTATTTAGGTTTGGTCAGTACAGGTAAGATAATATTGGAGTCACAGAGCAATATGCATCAACAGGATACAACAGTTCTTAAAAACTGAGTAACTATGCACACAATTCATAAACATTCGGTCACCTAAAGAGAAAATGCACAGATGTATGGTGGGAAAAACTGTAATTAACACTGAAACTACTAAAGGACTCCTTCAGCAAGTCCATCTTTTTAGTGATAAAACTACTGTACTGGGCAAACTTGGCAGTCATAAACCCACAGCTATGATGACAAATCTTGAAGGTGGTGTTAAATATAACAGTATGAGTAAGAATGCCCTTACACAGCACAGGTTCTAGATATACACAGATTTGTACAGACATCATTTATGTTATACTTTATGGAAATAACTTCCATTTCAACTTCACATTAACTCATATAAAAATAACTTGAGCTACACAAACGTCCTTTTAGCAACATTCAACGTAATTAACTGTTAAAATTTCCAAAGTGGCAGAGGTATTGAAGCAAAAAGAAACCCACAAAAAGGCAAAATTGTGACAAGTATGCACTAATTTAAACGGCTTCTGGACAGTATCCTCTCCCAGTTTCAATGACACTGTATAAAAATTTTGCAGAAAAATGTTACAAAACTGAACCCTGCACATTTACACTGGAGTCCAAACCATTCTGGACATGACGAGAACCCACAGTTCTGTTACCTTTCATGCTCACTGTTTTCTCCTCTTGAGGATCATGATTGGAGTCTGTGTCATTTGAGTGGTGAGTGAGAGAGTTTTCACTGCCAGTGGGAGAGTCTACACTTTCATACCCAGTACTGAGCTGGTTTATGTAGCTACCACTTCCTCTACCAGTTCTATCTTCAGAGTGGTTGGACAGCTTATTACCATTCCCTGGAGAAGCCGGGAAGTCATCTTCCGTGCCGCTACCCTCCCTATAAAATCCAGGCCCAGACGTCCGCTGATGGGAGGAGCTGCCATTGCTTGGTCCGTTTGCCAGGCGGCTGCAGTCTTTGCCCGCAGCCTCTCCCTGCTCCGTGGGCTCAGAGGATGGAGTCCTGCTGGTACCTGCGTTGGAGGCCTGGCACTGCTGCTGCTGCTGCTGGTACTGTGCCAACTGCTGCCGAGTCTCCTTCAACTGCTGCTGAAGAACTAGAATGGTACTCTGCATACCCTCTACCTCCTCATCAAGCTGGATGATGAAGTCATTCAACTCTATGTAAAGAAAACACATTTGTTGCAAACACTTAATAGCTCATATATAGCTTGAATCTCAGACAAGAAATTAAAATCCCGTAACTCAACATTTTATGCTGAAATTTTTCAATGAACTATTTTCTAGCCATCAGGTATGCACTGGTTTTGATACTCTGCCTCTGAAGGAGAAAATGCTTAACAACTGTGGTATCTATCTATCTTCTATACTGCTATCAAAAATATGTGAGGAAAAACTTAATTTCTGGGCAAGAATGAAAGATATTCAGAAAAAAGCTCAATTACAATAACTAATACTTTGCAAGTAGATCCTAATGTATCTACTTTTACTCAAGTATAAATCTCCGTCAGAAATACTGCAAAAGTGACCATGTACATCCATACATAACAGATCTGAGTTACTTCAAAACCCTATTCAGTAGCCAGAAGTAGTATTCTTTCATCATATTTCAAGAAGTTTCAATTCTTACTGTGTTTAATTCTTTAAATCCTTCAATAGAGGACACAGAGACCTTCTTACCAACTTGAGTGTTAACTAATTTCACAGGGTGTTTTAGTATTTATGTATCAGGAAAACGTTTTTACAATTAGTACTGCATTCTGGAACAAAACAAATTTGACCTCAAAACAGTGTAAGAAACACTGACTATTCAACCCAACTGCACCATCACTACGTCAAAGTAATTAAAATGCAAACTGCTTAATATCGTAAAAATCAAGTAAGTGTTCCTACTGCTATGGAAAACAATCATTAGGAAAACTGTTATTGCAGGAATATCATCATTTTGATTCATATATGTGGAGGAAAAAACCCCTTGCTGGAGATTACTACATTCAAAAGCAGCAGTCTTTAAATAATGTCTACACTTGCTTCAATTATGTACTTGATAATTTTTGCTGAAGTGCATTATCAGAACTGTAGTTACTACTCCCACAAAATGACATTAAACAATCATTTACCTTAAGAGTTCTAGTTATTTTATACTGCTACTTTCTCAAAGAGATGAAAATATTACTAGGGGAAGATCTAGCCTTAAAAATGCAGGACATCTCAGATATGATGCCATATCAAGTTTCTGGTATCTTATAATCTTCAGACGTAAAACAAACAAAAAGATATTCAGGTCTATGTGATGTCTAGAAAGGCTATATCCTCAAACTTCAGATAACCTGGTCAAACATTATATCAAGAGTCACTGACACTACACAGAATTCAAGACTGAAGACTTTTAAACCTGCATTTTCCCCTCCATTTAAATTATGCAAGAGGTCAGAGTTTTTAGATAATTTCAATTCAAGTTTACAGTCTCACAAAATTTAGACTATAAACACAATGAGACATTTTCATTCACCTGAGTTATCAAAGGAAAAAATACCAGTTTTTCATATTCTTAGGCATTGTTGTAAAGTTGCTGATTTTTAAAAATAAATTCCAAATGAGTTAGAGTTAACAAGAAGCTTTCTGTTCTCAGTGCATGCCTAGGCTTTATGTAATGTTAACAGCTTTCGTCTTGCCAATTCACCAGCAATGTGTGCAGTTTAAATATTTCCTATTAAACAGCAAGACTTACAATACAAAAAAATCTTAATTTTAAACACTGCATTACTGGAGCTGCAAAGCCCACCACTTCCCCCAAAGTTAAGGATTTTGTTTGTTTTTAACTAAGACTACCAGTTAAAACTTACTATTGTCATGTTTCACTCAATACTGCCCTTTCAGTCTGACAAAGATGATTCTGCATTATGTGTATCATCACAAAATTAAACTTGCAGAAGTGCAAGGCAACTTCTATTTTTGTTAAAAAATCCCTTACCATCCTGACTGCTTTTAAGTTCCTCACTATATTTCTTCTGCAAAGCCAATTCTGCCTCAAGCTGTGCAATACGTCCTTGGGACAGCTGCCTTCCAAGCTCTTGATTCTCCTGGATAAGCATTCGACACTTCGCCATTAACTTTTTCCCTGTTTGGCTGCAAAGGAAAGAGCCATCTATCACAAAATGAATATAAAACCTTCAGTTATCTTCCTCAATCACAATTACAGACAAGAAGGAGATGCAATTTCTGCATGTCACAATTCAGGGAACATTATGCTTCAACATAATTGTCATAGCAGAAAGTCTCCCTATAGTTACCACATGCTGTTCCAACGCCAGTTGATCTTCTGTCGCTGTCCCATAAAGTGGAAGTCAAGTTTTATTACTGAAAATATGAATAAGCATATTGTACTTTTATGATACCAACATCTGGATTATCAGTATGCACAATCTTGCAAGTGCCAATTCTTAACGGAGTTAAATATTTGATTAAAGATGTGTTTTGCAATTCAAAGGATCACGGGCTGCATAGACACTACACAAGCAAATTATTAGCAAAATCGTTCCTCATTTGTCGTACTAATGAAATTTAATAACTGAATTTGGGTGAAGAAAAGGAAGTTGCTTGGGGGAAATAATAAATCTCCTATTCATTTTCATACTGACAACCCTTTCTCATTTAGAGGTTTAAACATTCATTTAAATGCTGTCCAGGTACTTTTGTTTAAAAAATGAACTGTCTATTTTTCAATTCAAGTTATATGCTTGACAGTCATATGTACAGTCTGCTTCATTATTTCTATGGTCAGCATTTCTTAAGTACATCTTGTATGGTGAAGAGGAATGAAAATGTAGCTGAATAGAAGGCTATCAAGGAAGGGGTGTATTATCTGTCTACTTCCTTTAAATGAAGTATTTCAGATTTTAAGTGATGATCATTAGGACATTCAGTTTCTGAAAGAAATGCGAAACAGGTAGGAACTGACAAGACTTTCCTTACAAAATTGGTAACATTACACATCTTTAATCTTCATGATAAAAATCTCATTGTAAAGCATTATAGGAAGTAGTATGCAAATTAATATATAGGCAATACAGCTGACTCCATGAAAGAGAAAAATTAAAGTCCTTTAGGACTCTTAGTCTGCCAAGTCCCCAAACAGTTCTCCTTTTAAAAGGCTCAGCACCATAATGAAGCTGTCTTCTTTTCTCTAAAAGTATAAATTCTGTCAAAACCCCCAAACTTGAACAGTTTTATTTTGAGAATTCAATAGCAAGACTTGCATTACTTTTCCAGACCAAGAAGGTCATTTAATTTTTTGTATGCTTTTAAACAAGCGACAAATACTGAAAAGAAATTGAGGATTAAAAAAATAGAACAGGAATTTTCTGCTACAATCACAGCCACAGTCTCCTCCTGCAACCAAAAGACCCAACCAGAAGAATTTAAAAGAGCAATTTCCTTATCAACTATCTTCTGAGCACTCCAGTCTTAGACAACTTTTAAGTCCTCTGACAACTCTGCCCCATTTAACATTTTTCAACTGACTTTCCCAAATCTTTCAGATGGGCTGCTCCAGAAGGAATCTGGCTGTGTAAAAGTCCTGGAGGCCTGAAAATCTGCTAAATGCAGCAGCCTGTTTTCTTTCTTGATGTGATGTCCAATGCCAGGTCCTTGAAGTTTAAATTGTGCCAACCTAATACAGTCCAAGTCGCACACTTAAGATGAAAGTTTCCTTAGAGATGTTCATTCTGTGCAAAGCAGGACCACTTTGGAGATAACCAATGTGACAGATTCCAAAAGTTATTAGGCAGACATGATTTTTAGCCATTTGCAAATTCCTGTTACTGTATTCATCACCACTACAAAAGTAGAAAAAGTTTACAATGCTTTAGTCATTTAATGCTTTTCTCTTCATAAACCAACACCAACTGCAGAATCAGCAAATACCAGTTACCTTGGAATTTGGAAAAATTTAGAATCCCATTAATATCTTCAGGTTAACTCTTGCCAAAATGTAAGATATTTATTACCTGTATAGAAATTTGCATAGTTACCTATAATGCTATTTCTTCCCATCAAATTTTTTCCAGATGTTCTGAACTAGTAGAGAGTAACTCTTGCAATTTACAAAAAAATCAACACATTCAAGAACGTTAAATCCAATAGCTATTAAAGTAATTCCTACGAGCTGTAAAACTAAGTTCAGCATTGTTTTTCCAAATCCTCTTGAACATACATGCAACACAACCTGTAAGAATATAAGTGGTTAAATTTCAGAAGACAAAAGTTTGTTGTACTAGGCTTACTTCAAAATGACAATAAAAACTATTTTTTATTCCAAGTTTATACTCTTCTTAATGACTGTCAAAATGGCTTAGCATAGCCATTTGATTACGTGCCCTTTTATCTCCCCCTCCAGACATCAGCAGTGTTTATGCTGCACAGCCCTATCTACATGAAGGTCCAGAACTAACTCTGCTTATGGCTGCAGTTAATGTTATCCACCCCAAGAACATCAGTTTATAATCTTTCAAATACTAGGCCAGATGCCATGAAATGACTAGCTGTGTACAAGGATGGACAATTAAAGCAATTAAGGGGGGGAAAGATGCAAAGAGAATGAAAAAAACCCTACAAATATTTTACATGAGCCAGTTTCTTCACCTTTCAAGAAATAAAAACCAGTGAAATCTTAATCCAGTTAATAAAGCCTCAATTATTTACCAGGAAATAACTAACTTTCTATATTCCAGTCACTGCATGTATGAATTATGCACATTCACACCACTGACTTAAAATTATATGATGTAAATTAGGGTATGTTGTAGCTACAGAAATAACATTTTCTTTTGACACTTGGGTTTGAAAGGAAGTGGCAAGTTACTTGTCTCTCCTCGGTTGTATTCACACATTCAGAGCCTGAGGACTTTAGAAAAAAAACAACCTATATCTAACATGTATTAAATACTTTTCTGAACTCCAAGTTAGAAACAAGCAATCTGCATGGCATGCCTCTTCCAACACATTATAGTGAGCTTTACAAATGGCTTGGTAACACATTAACGATTTATGAATGTAAGTCTTACCTCTGTTTTGATGCTAGATCAATAAAATCTTAGATACTGCTATAGCAAAATCATTCCGGATGTATCACTTTTAAAAAGGTTAAATTTTTCTGTGGATTTTTCTTTTGCTGTTAAGTCATTACTCATGCAAAAAAAAATAAACCCGCATAAGTATACTACTCTTTGATCCCATATTAATCATCTGAAGAACAAACAGTTAAAGATACTTCCAAGTCAAAATTACGTAATGGCATCTTAATAAAAGTCATCAAAACAGTTAGAATACACCACCTTCTGTGACAGCTAAATGTCTCTTTTTAATTTAAAAATGAATTTTTTAAACTGAGTCATAAAACGTTGCCCAACTGTTTTGAAAAATCAAAACCTCAGATTACTAAATAGAGCTCTATTTGCTATGGGAAAAAACAAACACACAAATGCTACACCAAATCTACATTTTGCTTTACAGACCTCAGACGTGCACTCCCAACTGTCCCAGATCGCTACTCTTACAAGTAACTTGGGACAACAGTACAGAGGCATCAATAGAGTAGCAAGAACTCCTTCACTGAATCCACCAAGGAAAATGCATGCATTTAAGGCTTTTTTGGTTTGTTAAAATACTGACTTCATTTTCGGTGAACGAGACAATGCAGAAATAACAACCTGTTCGATTCTCGTTCATCCCAGGAGTTTCACGATACAACAATATAACCAGAAGTGTTCCTTGAACTATGTATTACAACTATTTCAAGGCACATTTTATAGAGAAGCACAATACAAAAAACCCAGGTGTACAACGGAATAAAAACATCCCACCAACACTGAAGACAGTTGCCATTATGTGCCTTCTGTATTGAGCATTTGAGATCAGTTCTTAGAATGAAGATCAAAAAATTCTCATTTCTGCATGAAAACATGCAGTGAAATTCTTATCACAACCAGTTTTTCTTACACATGCTAGTTGTGATCAAATATATATTGCTTCAAACAATTTGAAACCTGCATTTAGATGGAAAGTACATTTTTGTACAGTCCTAATTTTGAGGCATCCACAGTATTACCAACCATCCAGAAAACAGTTCATTATTTAGCAACAGTAACTTCAGGCTGCATCAAGCGCTAGAGAGCCCAAAGGCTAAACAGTCAAATGAGTACACTACCACTGTTGTGATATCAAATAGCACTCTCATGGCTATTCAAAACTGGTTAGCAAGTAAATTCTTTAATGCAAAATTCACCTCATCGAGTTTTGACCCAGCAGTTCAGTGAACAAGCAGGAAGTCCACAGTCTTATTGGCAAAACTGACTTACAGTGTCTCTAAGTCACTAGGCTCAAGGTTAAGAGCGAAGCATATTCCACTTCTACATTTTACAGGAATTTTACATGTTCAATTCATGATTTATAATCTCTAGGTTCTCTCTCCTCCAAACTGTCTGTAGACACAGTGTGCCACAGACTTAAGACTTCTGTTTCTCCCTCTATTTTCTTCAAATAGAACAATTTTGCAAATGTCTACATGTTCTAGAAAAGATTTTTTTCGGAAGATGGCCATTTCTTCAGAATAATCCGATGCTGTCAGGCCTCTGAAGCAAAGGGGAGAAAAAAGCTGAAACACAAGGTTCATCTGGTAAGTTTTACATTAAGCATTACAAGCTGGACAGTATAAGAATGTGGCTTTTGCCTCAAAACGTCTGAGTCTTGGTGTGGAAACGAGTACTTGGCTGTCCCACCATAGCATTCTCGTAGTGGGACTGTCAGGGAAGTCTTGACTGGGGAGTATTTGTTTTGTTTACCTATCAGGCGTAAATTTCCAGGCACTCAGTTCATTTTGGGCTTGTTCCAGTTTGTCTTTAGTCTGTTCCAGTTCACCTTTCATTTTTAGGAAAAACAAGTTGATGGCTGGGTCCACCATTGTTGATCGCAGTTGGGCAACACTAGGCTGCTGGACTTGCTTGAGGTACTGAATCTGATTCTGCATAAAACAAAAAAAGACTGTTATTCATAAAATATTAAAGAAAAATTTTAAGTTATTTCAATATAAATGTTACTCCAAAGTTAACATCAAGGTGGCTTGCCTTCTTTCCTACTGTAATCCAAAAAAAACAGGATAAAAATCACTTGGGCACACCTTGCACCCTTGTCCATGTGCTGCTCACCCAAGCCCCCATCGTAAGCACCTGCCACGCTTACCCCACGTTATTTTCTACGTGTCAATTTACGTTTGTCAGAGCATACTGGGAGCATCAGAATGCTCCCTTTCTTTTGTATCTGCCTGCAATCCTTCTGGGGAACAATGAGCATATGGAAAGAATTATCTGCTTAAAACAGACAGTTAATTCTCACTTAAGTTCAGTGGAAGTTATTAAGGAACATTACAGCTAAAATTGACAAGAAATATTTACAAGCAAATAATAAAAACTTTTCTAGAACCTTCTAAGGCTTTTTGCAACTGCAATAGTCACTTACGATGCAAGACTGTATTCTTAAACAAAATAACACAGAAATATTAACAGCAATTAAAACATATTTTGGTTGGATTTTGTTCTCTTGCAATAACCACAAGCCAAAGGAGTTAGAACACTTGCAGTAGTCAAAATTTCAGAAGTNTACAAGCCAAAGGACTCACAATGTTTAGAACACCTGCAGTAGTCAAAATTTCAGAAGTAGTAACTGAGAGGTCTTCTTTTAAATATAGCATTTATTATTCAAAACAAATGTCATTAAGTAGGAGTAACATTAAAAGTTTCTTCAATTTTAATCCCATCACAACAGACATATCTTAAATTATACTAAAAGTACTGCACTAATCACTGATACCCCATCAGCTTGCACAGAATGTGTTGATTCTTAAATTCAATGTATTATGCTCCCTTATCACACACATTTCTTCATCAGCAAGAGGTGAACAGAATAACACGAAGTTAAAAGACATTAATTGAAAGTCAGATGATTTGCTTCACATGCAGGCAATCTTGCAACAAGACTTGAGANTATTGTTAAGAAGCAAAAATTCCTGCATTTTATTTCAAGTAAGTGGAATAAGTGCTGGAATAAGTGAAGCATTTCCTTTGACACATCCATTTGATATTATAAAAATAAAAATATTTAGCTACTTCAAAACACTGAAATCATCACAATTTAAACAGACAAAGTTCTGTGTATCCAGAAAAAAATATAAGGGAATAAAGCACTGCATATTCAATAAAAAAAGCACTCCAGAACCCACATACAAACGTTACCTAGAAACAGGAAGCCCAGACTTAGATTATGCTAACATTTCTTGGATGGCATTTTACCTCTCAGGTCCTTTGCCTCACTCAATGCACAATATATTGCTCACTGAATAAAGATCGATTTTATTCATTGATATTGATGTGTGTTTTTTATCCATTCATTTTTTGATTCTTCTGCTACTGAATTAATTCAACAACCTGTCAATTCTTTGGAGCGAGTAGACAGTGAAATGGACAACTTCACTGGCAACATATTTCAGAAATATAAACATGATACAGCAACTTGTTCCCAATTAATTTTTAAAGAGTCATCATTAAGTGGGGGAGGAAAAAAAGAGCCATGTTCTTTGTCTTACCAAGGCTCAGATTCCTCTCTCTTCCAGACTAAATTTAAAAACTGCAACTGATTCCTTGGATCACTAGCACACAGAATTGCTGCCACTGCTCCTCAGCCATGCCAGAAACGCACTTAAACACTCTGGAGGACCCAGACAATGCTGTGCAATGCCAGTTATTTGACAATCTCATTGGGGTCTCTCCAGCTCACACTCCTGAGCCCAGCAGATGGCACCTGCAAAGGACTGCAGCTCAAACCATCATTTCTAAAGCAGTCATGCAGTAAAACTTGCTTAACAACCCTTGCTCATTCCCTTCCCAAACTCAAAACACCATTCTTTCTTCTCCACTTTCTCCAACTCAGATCTTCTCAATTCTCCCATAAGTGCTTTCTCCAGTTGTTTACTCCAAAGTTCTCATCTGTCAAGGCTTTTCATCCATGAAGAGCTAGCAACCTCCTGCCAGCATGACCTGCTCCCAAAGCAAGCCCAAACGTTTTCTGCTGATCTCCTAATTATGTTTGTCTTCCTGCTTAGCCAGTCCAAACCTCTCATTCTTGCTCCCTTTAATCCCTTTCTGGTATGAGTCACCTCCCACTGATTTTCCAGGTGGTAAGGGTTAGGAAGCAGCAGAGTTTGCCTGCAGTCAGGACCAACTTCAGGCTACAGCTGAACATACAGGAATAGTCCCGTCCAATGCCAAACTCCAGAGAAAGCCCACTCTTAACACCTGAAATGCCTACAGACTGTTCATACTCCCAAACATGAAAGTACACACTAGCTGGTATTTTTCAAAAGCCCATCACATGGAAAAACAGAGTTAATTTTCACAAACAGAATAAACATTTTGCTATCAGCTTTCTCTCTGTTCCAACCCAAGGCAGGAGAGCACTGAAAGCAGGCAATTTAGAGGACATCAAGCTGTGTGAGGTTTTGTTTACGTGGATGTTTTTCTTTTTGTTAAAGACAGACAATAACATTTGCAATCTCCCTAATTCTCACATTCTTGGCAACAGCTGCATGCTTTCAGCTGAAATAATGCGATGATAGCTACAAAGAACAGACTCTCTAAACAGGAAGAATTTACAAAACAGATCACAGGTGCCTGAAAGCAATCTAAGTCAGATCAACTGTATCTCCCTTCTTATAAGGAAGGAGCAGGAAGGAATAAAGCACACAACTAAGAGGAGAAAAAACACAACAGAGCTGTGTTGCAACCTAATCTACAAGAGTAATGACTATCTAGTGCTACAGTCCAATTGCATCCACAGAAAGTTCCACTCACTGTTACCTGTTCCATGAAAAATATATCTGAGCACAAGTATTTCCAAGTTTCTACGAAGTTACTGACTCTCAAAAACTGTGCAGTAGCCTGGATGGTGGTTAAGGCATTTCCCTGAAGTAGCATTAACTTTACCACCACCTCTGCCAGAAATAAAGCTTTATGTGGAAACCACAGCCAATATCTCACCCACACTTCTAAGAGCAGCAACCTCTTCTAGGGGTTCCTGCTGGGGGAAGGTAGCTCCAGGCTGCTGCTGACAACAGGGCACACAAGATGTTAAATGCCTGAACTTCAAGGTAGCCCTTCGAATCACCCTAAAACCACAGGGTAACTTTGCAGCAGCTGTCACAGATTTTTACTAAGCTGCTGGCTCTGAAGAAATCCACCTATTCTCCTTCTAGACTCAGCATAGAGCACTAGAGAATGGAGCCATGCACTCCCCTCCCATCTCGCTTCTTCAAAAACAGACTGACACAGAATGATTCTGCTACTGCTACCCTGACATGCACACCTACACTTTCAAGATGACAACTGGCAACACTCATAAGATGAAAACACACTAAAAAGATACTATTTTAAAAAAGGGTAAAAATTAATACCCCAAAATAGAGCTCATTACACCCTATTTTAAAACAGAGCTGGTGTACTTTAGTAAGCAAGGTGCTCTACACAAGTAATCAGAAAACTCAGTCTTTGCCAACTACTAGCAGTTGAATATGGTATGGGATTAAGTTTTTAAACCACTTAAATCTGAAAGTGGTAAGTTGGTAAGAATAAAATGTCCCAAAATCACATCTGTAGTTTTCAAAAAAACTAGACACCATAAATGCTCAGTCTTTCTAAACAAATGTGACAGGAAATACTGAAAGCTTACATATAAATGTTACTGGTATATTTTATATGTAAATGTGGAGTATAAAAAAAGTGTTAACTATAATAAAAAACATGGAAAAACTATTTTATGGATTAAAATCAGGCATGTCAAATAACATAGCATGATGAATAACTTATTAAATGATTTAGCAATCTGTAGCTTAGCTTTGCATCTTATCCAACATGATGTATTTTTCTACTGTTACCATAGGGGAAAAGTGGCATCTCCTAACACAAAGCCAAGAAGTCCCTCAGACCTTCTTGAAACTATGTGCATTTTTAAACTGAAAAATACCTAATGGTGACAATGTCTCCATTACACACCTCCAGTGTATCCATTTTACACTTCTTCAAGGATGCATCTTCCTACCTCCACATACTGTGGAGATTACATCCTTGGTTATTCTTGAGTCAAGAACAGGAGAAATATAAACCACTTGGTGTGTGTGGGCATGTGTCTGTTTTTTGTTTCTTTTTGTGAGGTTGTTACCCATGCTTTTTTTTCTTTTTTTAAAGTATATTGAAAATAAAAGCTCTTCAGAAGTTCTTCTAAACAGATGTTCTGGAAAGATTATGCAGCTATAAACATCTAACAAAGTGCAGTCAAAAATCTCTATAGTCTTCATGACACTGTAAAATTCAAAGCATTAAATACTTGAAGTATTTGATGCTTCCTCTTCAGTGGAGGAAGAAAGGCAAATATAGCACACACAAATTTGGTTTTGGTGAAAAACTTACATTTCTTTTTATTTATTTATAAGTTGTATTTATTGCTTTAGGTATATATTTAGAAGTTCAAAAGAAAAAAACTATTATCACTGCTGTTTCACATAGAATTTATCAGTAAAACTTCACAAGTGAAGCAGGACCAATACACAAGCCTTACAACTAGGGAAGTGTTGCAGTACAGTACCAGAACAGCTCTTCACTGGCATCCAGGGCTGCATTAGCAGCAGTGCTGCCAACAGGCTGAGAGAGGTGATCCTTCCTCTCAACTTGGCACTGGTGAGACACCTGGGGTACTGGGTCCAGATATGGACACCCCAGTACAAGAGAGAAGCAGACATATCAGGGTGAGGCCAATGAAGGGCCCTGAGGCTGATTAAGGGATGGGAGCACATGACACACAAGCAGAGGCTGAGTGTTAGGGCTGCTCAATCTGGAGAAGGCTCAGGTGATGTTACCAATGTGCATAAATACCGGCAGGGCAGTGAAGAAAGCAAAGCCAGTGGTGCCCACTGAAAGCACAGACGGTGACGGGCACAAACTGAAACACAGCAAGTTCCACTTAAGAAAACACATTCTGCTGTGTCAGTGGTTAACACCAGCACAGGTCACCTAAGAGCTGTGGAGTGTCCATTTTAGGAGATGCTTAAAAGCCGACAGTGCACAGTCCCTGAGTAACCTGGTCCAAAACTGACCCTGCTGTGAACAGGCAGGCTGGACTAGAAAATCCAAGTCTCTTCCAACCTCAGTGGTTCTGGGCTTTATTCTTTGTCACTGCAAAGTAAGCTTAATCCCTTTTTTCCATGCTTATAACTCTAGTGACTGCGAACTAAAGAGATCTTTTGGTCTTAAGAGCAGTGAAAATACTGTGCATGGAGTTCAGTCATTACTATGCCTACACCTGACAGCTCTGAAAAACCTCAGGCAAAAAAGAAAGGAAGATTTAAAAAGCGAAGGAAAGGTACAACACTAGTTATTAGTTTTGCACAGAGCTTGTATTTTTCCTAAGAGAAGCTCTGAAGAGTATTAGTGAACCTAGCAATAAGCTTTTTACAATCCTCTCAGAAACTGTCAGATTCCAGCAGAATGAAAATTACGTTAAGAAGGTAATTCAAAATGAGATAGTTTGTGAGAAACCACAACTAAACACACATGTAAAAGTCACAAAAAATGGCCAGAAATAAACGAGAGAGAAACATATTTTGTTGAACTTGGTATCCAGAACACTAGAAATCAAGCAGATAATTTCAAAAGAACTTTGAACAAGTCAGTATCAACTTCACCTATCCAGCCAGGCTTACAAATACCTTGTTATCCAAAGGCAATGTATCAGCCTAAAACCTCCTAAATGACACCAAATAAACTCAATTATATCCTTACATTTTTATTTGTTCCTGACTCTAATGATACTCAGAAGTAACATTTTTGTAGATATGTACCATAGATAAACACTTGAGGAGAGCAGGGCACATGCAAGAATTAGTTTGGTTTGAAGTAAAAGCCCTTCTAATCACAACTGCTGCTGAAAATCAACAGAAATAACTAATATTAAAACCCCTCCAAACTTTAAGAAAGTTATCTTTACTAATTCAGTGAAAGCTAAAGTACCCTGCCATGTCTTAAAATACAAGAAATGTGATGGTATAGATGCACAAAAAACATAACACATAGGTAGTGGCTCAACAGCTGATATTGCTGCAACAGTCTGAACACACTTATCCTTTGTAAATACTTACAGTACACTCTTGCATCTCCTGTTCCTTAGTTGCCAGCCTCATCACCAGAATATTTTCTCTTCGGGCAGACTCTTGTTGTTGCTGCTTCAACTTCTCTTCAGATTCTCTCAGCCCCGTCACATCATTAGCTAACATAAGCAACAACAGAGAAAGAAAGCAAGTTTTATAGTACCCTCTCATAAGAAATTTTCAAAAGATAACTAAAAGAATCTAAAAACCAAATTCATAAACAGAAATCAGTTATGGTTTTTGCAGTCATGTTTATAACCAGCATAAATAAGAAACAAAATATCATTAAGTATTAGAAAATCTTGGCAACAAGTGGCTTTAAATCTGCATTCCTGGTCCTTCTTTAAGACTTACTAAAATTTTGAAGATGTTTCCATGTTTACATAAGAAATCACTTTTAAACTGCTTACTTAACCAATTACTATTACAACCTGCAGTCTGAAACTTGGGAAGTTGGAACTGCCCAAGTATGTATAAGAAAAGCAGAGGCCAGGGTGGTGGAGGAGAAAAGCCTGCACTCTAGCAAAAACCCAATCTGCAGTCTGTAAAACAGTGCTGTATACGGGCAATCCTCAAACTAGCCTCAACTCTCCATGAGCAAACAGTAAGACATTTGAGAACATTCTGACACAACTAGAATCCTGATCCACAAACATTTATGAAAATTTACATATGAAATACGAGAGAAGGCAGCACATTACCAAATTTCTCAAAAACATGCAAGCAACTCAATACCAACTGCATACATTCACTCTGCTACCTGTCATATGTAAAACAATTAAAACTTGAATAATTTAGACTTTCATTTTTTTCTAATTTCTTGAGAATAATCAGCTACAAATATAACCTGAACATCACAAATTGCTTCAGGACAATGATTTCTAAATAAATCTATGCAGATAATTTATTAACACTGATTACTACAGCCTGTACTGTTTCCAGAAATCAAGATACGGGAATGTTGAAACAACTTACTTATCTATGTTTAGACAGTTTGAGATGTGAATGGAATCACTTGTTTCCATTTGCTATACTTTAGTCTCTCCAAACTCCAAAACATTATGAAACAGAAGTAGAAGGAGGATGTAACAACAACAAAGGAGAGGACAGATTTGGACTGACAGAAAAATACCCTTCAAACTCAGTGGTACTATAAGTATTTAGACTGAAAAGGTGAGTGGAAAACAGGAAATGCACCATCTCTAGCTGCCAACATAACTTTTAAAAGTGACATAGGACTGGCTGTTCAGTCACTCCCAGAATGTATCCATATTTTTTTTATTTCAGAGGAGGATGTTTTCCCCATATTATCTTGATCAAAAGATCACGTTTTAATGACCATGTAAGAATGACAACCAAATTTGCCTAATCAGATCAAATAAGCCTTGGGACTCATTTTAGACATTCACCTCCAAACACTATTTCCTCCCTTAGTCTTACAATCCTGTAAGACTACTAAAGCCAAAGACATTTCTGGAGTATTTCAGTAGTTTCCTTTTCTAATGGTAAAGTTCTAAAAGTACACCTATTTATGGGGTTATGCTTTGAAGCTTTTCCCTGCCCAGCAGTCTGTGTCCTATAGATGCAAAAATAAGACTTCTAGATGGTGTGATAAATTTGCAACTGGAAAAGAAGTTGGTAAGAAAGCTGGGAGATGCTGAAAACTTACAGCAAAAAAAAACAAGGGCTCTTTTCCTGACAAGTAACTGACATAACAGATTATTATCTCTTATTTCTAGCACTTTTAGAAAGCATTCATGTTAATCACTCAGTTTTACACATTCTGGTAATTTGAACCATTTTGAAACCCGGCTAACTTACAGTTAAGGTCTGTGTACTTGCCCTCCAGAGCTTGCACATACGCTTCATATTGTTTCCACCTGTCGCAGATACAAAGAGAAAAAAGAATATTCTGAAGCTCTGTTTATTAAATCAGATTAAATATTAAAGTATCTTATTCCTAAGCTTACAGAGCACACACTGATACTATAATCAGAAAATGTCAAGCAGGATTTACACAATTGCACAAAAGAATTTCAGTTAAAAAAAAGAAGCTTTTAATCGAGGAACTAGTCAAATCTGCGTTGCATCTCAGAGGAATAAAATGGTAGCTGAGCATTACAACACTTAGGACTGACATCTTCAAATCAGTATTTTAGACAGACATTAGGATAAAACTATTTATTTCGTTATCTTTGTAAAATATCCTATATACATCTTATTCTCATTGCAGAACAATTCAAACAAAATTCTACAGAAAGTGTGATACAAATACAACATTAAGTATATTACCAAGTGAACAAGACAAGCAAAAGTATATAATGAATTAGGTTAAGCAGTTGTATCAGCTCTTTCACGTTAAGACCATTGCCTGATGATACTCACCATCCATAAGCCAAACAATTGAATAATTCTTTGAAAACATGGTACTTAGGCAATTCATCCACAGTCCAAAAACATCACAAAAACAGCACTGCATTTTACACAAACCATCAAATCAGGAGCAAATAAAGTTTGCTGTGAAGTTTAGCATGAAATGCTTTATGAAAAAAGTTCACAGCATGGTGTAACTATGTGTGTTCCTCATGATGGTTTAACTGCACATTATAAAGAAAATTAATCTAACAGTTTACCACTACAGAAGAAGGTGTCTGTTCCCTCTTCCAAATTACCTTCTCTCCCTGACACTTACTTTATGCCAGACTCATCACAACTGCTCCATTTTAACTCTCTAACCCACACCACTACTTTAATTGGAACTATAAAATCTACCTCTAGGTAATTTGGACCATTTGATGAATTCAAACAGCACATTAAAGGGTCTGAAAAGCATAAGAGATTTGTAATAGCAAGCAAGAACACATCACTGAGAAAAGCAAAAGGAAGCACGAGATCTCTTCCTTCAAGAAACAAAATTTTACATCTCCACCTGAACATGGCATCAGCATGAACAAACTCTCAAAGCTCTGTAAAAGAGAGCAGTAGTATTCATACTTAACCCTTAAGCTAATCTCTCTGGCTCTAAGAAGTTTCACCATTTGACCACTAAAAATTCTATGTTAATTCAGGAGATTTCAATCTCCCAGAAGTAAAACTGAAATGGTCTACTAAACAGCATATTTAGAAAGAAAGAACCTAATTTTACATTAAAAAATAGCATGCAATAAACAGTTGGTCTTCAAATAATACAGGACTACCTGACTTTTAAGTTACACCTCAAAGCCCAAACCCAGTAATTCTATCAAAATCGTGAGATCTCCACACTCCCCAAAAAGGAAAAATATACAGAACAAGTGAAATGAGGACATGAAACACAAGTTAAGTAGACATGCCAGACCACTACCTTAAAAAAAAAAAGGAAAGAACCCCCAAAACAACTACCCACAAACAAACCATGTAGCCTATGGTCACCAAGAATGTTGTAGATAATACCTCTAAGCTATCTCAACAACTGCTAGTATTTAGGCAAGAACCAAACTCCTGGAAAAGAAAACCTAGATGGCATTAGGCCATGTCATGGATTTCAAGTCACAGGCCTATCAACACTTCTAGAAAATCTAACTATTCAGATGTTCGACTATTTAGATGATTGGCATTTTGTTAAAAACCTGGTGAAGACTCTAGCAGTTCAAGCAACTTGGATTGGTTCTGGCTGAGACAGAGTTAATTTTCCCCACAGCAGCCCTCAGTGCTGTGCTTTGCACTCACCGCTAGAATGGTGCTGGTAACACACCAGTGCTTCAGCCACTACTGGGAAGTACTCATGCATCATCAAGGCACGTTTTCCAACACTCCCCCTCACCAGCAGGCCAGAAATGGGCAAGATCTTGGGAGGGAACAAAGCCAGACCCCTGATCATGCCTTCCAGCACACTTGTGGCAGACTAAGGCAGCTCATTGCTGAATCTTAGTGGGGGAAGAATGAAAGGCTAAAAGATTTTTTTTTTTTTCTCCCATCAGTTTGCTTTGCACTCAATATGGCAGTTTATGTCCGTAATCTGATGGTTCAAAATTAGTAACCTAAAGAGCATCACTGAAGTTCTACTTGGAAAGATATTCAAGAACAGAGGAGAACTGGGAGGACACTCCTAAATCTGTTCTGAATTCAAGGGATTGCTTACAGTCTCACAAGAACAGGAACGTAACTGAGCAGCATTATGTCAGTTATTTAACTCCCTTCATTCTCTAAAAATATTAAGCAGATATAGTTAACTTAATAGAGGTAATTTGAAGCTATGAAGTCCTACTTTTTCTTTAAGCATCCATTTTTTTTTTTTATGCTGAGCTTTGGGGCTTACATAAGCAGCTGGGGTAAAGACACACACTGCACTCAGGCCATTCCAAAAATGACTGGCTCTTAGTCCCTGCTGACTGTAGTAAAAGCACTGTATGTCCTCAGAAATGCCTGTGTGTTTGAGTGCTTCAGTGTTTTACCAGCAAACCACTCAGCTAAACAATCAGGGCAATACTGATCAGAATTTTAGCTCTGATCCACAGAGTATTTCTTTACCATGTTCCTGGCTCTTCTTTCTCTCAGAAACTCCTATAGTCAAGCTGAGTAACTACTGCATTAAAGAGGGAAAAGTTTAAGATGAATCCACAGCAACAAGTCATGAGACAAGCAGAAATTCAAGGTCAGATCTAAAGGCTCTGTGCTGGTCCTGCTCATGTTCAGTCAACAGAAGTTAAGATGAGCAAACCTAAATTATGTACTTCACAGAAAAAAACAGTAAAACTGGGACTCATGGCACAGAATCTGACAAAAAAAAAAAATCTTTTCTACGTATGTATTTCATCACTAAAACTGTACAGCAATGGTGAGTTATTACCTAAAAGGTTAAAACATGATTACACACATCTGTCTCAAAAAGCATTTGCCTCGCCGAAGCACAGACCAAAAACACACATTCAAAATCTTAAGACAATCAACGTATGTTTAAGTAATATAAGTGATAATAATTAAAATATGTTTATTAATATTTTATTCCAGCCTACAAATTAAGCCAGCAGTTATCGTAATATTTGCAAGTTGTATGTGAAATCACAATCAGAATTAAACTTACTAGAAATCCATAATTTTCCCCCCATACAAAAAAAGTGTTTGAAAGACTGATCAATGCAAACTAATAAAATGGACATGACCAAAAGAGAAGTTAAATTTCCATTTTTGGGTATATTGAATAGCTATTCTCCTTAAATCCACCAAGTGCCCTTTTTGAGAGCATGTTACTTTTTCTACACACTAAGAAGATGATTCAATAGCAACAGAGCTGTCATTAGCAAATTCCCTTCTGCCTCTTTGGTAACACAGCTGAGCTGCTGCCATACTTTACCTCCTTGGGTCTATTCCATCATATTCTCTATGTGCTGGAAATTCATCTTTTCTGTGGCAGCAACTAACTATTGCAAGTTACAGAAATTGATTACAACTGATAGCCTTTTTTTGTTTTCACATTATCAGCCAGAAAGCAAGTGGCACAGAATCTACACTTTGGTACTTTCACATGAATTTTACTGCAGGAAGTATGGGCAAAGCTTTGGAGACTTGGGAGTTTACTACTGCCAGAGATAATCTTAAGTACAGAAATTTCTATAAAAAGGATCACAAGGCCAAAGCCACTTATGAAAGAAGCACTTTTTCTTACTGTTCAAATACATTTTTCTTTACTACCCAAAAGACTCACTGGCAGACAGAAATCAGTTTTAAACATATAGAGCCAGACTGTGTTTCCTCCTTGAAAAAAACTGTCACTCCAAAAGTAGCTGGCAGGATAGTTTACCCAAAAGGGAGCTTAGCTGATCACCATGTACACTAAGTGTTGCATATGTAACCCTGTGTTTCTGCACAATTTAGTCTTTGCTCTGTAAAACAGCAAATTTACCTCGAGACCCTAATAATGCTAATAACTCGGTGTACAAGAAGCTAAGAACTAATGTACACCAAAATGCACAGACTACTCCAGCAGACAAACAGATGCCCCACAGATGGATGGCTCGTTGGGATAGCTCCTGGTTTATGAATCAGGAAATTCAGGCATACAGAGGCAGGTGGCTTAGAGTCGTTTCTTTAAGCAGGTGGCCTGTGTAACAGGATTCCCTCTAATTGTTTCTGTGGTGACACGTAAGCTTTCTAAAAAGTGAAAAAAAACACCTGGTTCTTCCTTATTAAAGTTCTAGGCAATGAAAACCTCATTTTAACATTTTTCTGTTAATATCTGAACATGCTGAGAAGACAACTCCATGGACTGAGAAAGTGTCAAAAGTACAGGAGAAGTAAAGGGTTGACATTTTTCTGGTGTTTAAAATAACTTGCTATCTATCAAGGAATGTAAGCAATCATATCCTTCATAGTTATGAGTAAAGAAAAAACACTTATGTTTTACAAAATACTACTAAGGACTTCACCTCTTGGGAAAAAATGTTCCCTTTCAAAGTACAAATAAAAATATTTGAGACAAGAGGAGAACTTTACAGAAAAGATGCATCATGAAACAAAATTGTTTTTCAGAACAAGGATGCTAAAAGACAATGGAAGAGTAAATGCACACATCTACTGGAAGTTCATTAAAATGCCGAGATGGAAAAGCACTTTTACATTACCTTAGGATAAGCTCATCTCTAGGTAAAACCTTAAAATCTGCTTCACTAAGGCGAACCTATGAAGCAAAAAGAGAAGCATAACTTATCAAGCCATCCTGATTACCTGGAAGGGTGAAGTCACAAGAAATTTTACACATACCTTCTTTGGGAGAGGTTCTTCATTTGTCATTGTGAACTCTGAAAGGAGAAGAAAAAAAGGAGTTTTATTTAGTCTTGTTTCTAGTGTAAATGGAACACTGAACAAATCAGAAACTTGTACTTCTATCCTTAATTGTGTTAGTTTGCAATATTACACCACTGAAATATTGGTTCTACAATGCAGCACCAGAGTACAAGACAACATTACGATATGTTTGCTCCTGTAATCTAGATATGGCCAGATGCATTTTTTCTAGAAGTTCTCAAACTTTATGTCTAAAAAGCCATTCAGTTATCAATTCTTCCTATTTAACTAATCAAAACCACCCAACCTTGTATTAAACCAACTTCTAGTATGTGTCTACATCTACGTAAGAACTGTATTTTACAAGATATATGATAATCAGGGTCTGAGGAAAGCAGTATATATTACTGCTCCTCCTCTTTGGAATAAAAGAGAATCATTTGTGAACATTACAACATGTTCTTGCAAGTACTTACTCTCTTAAGAGTCTAATAAGCAGGAAGTACTGTTATTTTAAAACCTATGTGAATATTTTCAAGAAAAGTAAGATGCAAAATAAGTGGCTTAGGCCATCAAACTGAATTCCTCTAGCGCATACAGAGCACAAGGGGACTGCGTTTTGCTAGGTTAAATATTCACACTGCCCTGAGTTAAAGGACATGTTTCCTCAAAAGAGTAATACACAGTATTTTCTACAACTATGATTATGTAAAAAATACTGAGTTCCTAAATCTTACAGGCATTCAAGTAATAATAAATGCAAGGTTTGCTGGAGGCATGTATCTTTGCAATATGCTTTCCAGTGGAAAAGCTGCATATAATATTAAGAGCTGACAAGCTTGTAAAGCTGCTTCTGCACATGTACCAGGGAAAGGATGTGTCAACTCCTTGGTTGTGAACACTTAGCTCTAAAGAAAAAATGCTCTTAAGGAGTAAATATTCTGTATTCCCAATGATTTTTATGAATTACCTCAGTATTTTCACAATGACACTCAATGAAACAATTTAACTTGCCCAAATTCTTTAACTGTTGGTCAGTAAGACAAGCAAATACATTCCAACGAAACAGAGCCTGCCCTGACACCATTATCAACTACACAGCACCCTACCAAACAAGGTCCTGGTTAACAACAAACAAAACAACCAACTCTCACACTCCCTTCCTACAGTAAATACTGACATTAGAACCCACAGAAAGCAAACATTCAGTAGAAGCATCTCACTAATGAATGGCAGCTTCCTGTTGCTAGGCTTAGTAACACACAGGCACATAAGTGCTTCCCTAAACTAAGAGGTCCCCTCCACTCCCACCCCCTTCCCTCTCACCTAGTCAAGTATTTGGCTTGAACTTCAGCATGCAGCTCCTTATTTGAGACTGTTTTACCAAAACCACACCTTAAATATAAAACACAATCATAAGAGGCTACTAATACAAATTGCCAGTGCCCAACTCAGTCATTCAGAGTAACCTGAGATTACAGAGGGAATGCTTGTGACCCCTGTATCTAGGCTGCCTACCTTCCCCACTGTAATTTTCCCAAATATTTTTAGAATTTTTAACTCCTTTAGAGTTTGGAAGTAGTCTTGAAGATCTCAGCTAGTGTTAAGATCTTGACAGAGAGAAACATGCTTTTCAGGTATCACACACAACTACAGCTAACACTGATTAAATGGTGCACACATGTCAAGTTAGTATATGTGCATTCCTCAGAAAAGTACCAGAAGCACACAAATAGAAAAAAAAGTGAACTTCCTCCGAAGACCTGGCTGGTAACCCCTGCAGCAGCACACGGCAATTATAAACATGTGATTGCTGTTAACAATCATGGCTACAAGAAATCAAAGGCTGATGCTCCATCCAAAAGTAGTCAACTTTCCACCTCCAGACCTCACACAAAATTCTAACACCAGAACAGGCTACTCTAACCCCCACATCCATCACATCACCGTTTACAAAACCACCTCTTGCTAACAGACAAGAGAACAGAAGACCAAAGTTATGGGCCACTGCATTACAGAAGTTACTGCCACCGATTATTACTTGCCATGATAGAACCATAAACTAGAAAAATAAAAATACACTAGCTAAAAATATTCTGTAGGTCATTCTGGAAAAGTTAGGTTGATAATATCTACAGACGAGCACTTAGTGCTCTTTCCACATGTATGAATTTCACCTCACAACTGCCCTGCAGCAGCTTTTTGGGAACCTAGAGTAACTTAGCAGAAGCTCAAACATTTATTGTATTTATTGTATTTGTATACTGCCTTCATTGTACTCCATGCTTCTCAGAAACATCAGGAGTGCCAGGCTGGCGACAGCAACTGTCATGGTGATTTGCCTTGGTTTTCTGTTAATGAACATGTAAATCTGTATGCTACAGACAACAACTGCAACTGGAATGTTCATTCTTTGAATCTAATACAGCAAGCACTGTGCATCAAGAGATGCTTCTTATGACTCGGCTCTCCTCTAAAAGAGATCCTCTCTCTCCTACCACATCAGAAATATCTTGCAAGAACATGATGAAGTGTCACTTTCTACAATAAAAAGATTCAATGTAAACAACATTCCTGCATAACTGGTTGGAATTAACACGATTGTATTTTGTGATTTATATTATGAACAGCTTAACTGTACTATCCTAACTAAGCACTTCCATGATTTTGCAGAAACAGTGGCTGCCACACACCACTCCTGCGTATCCGCTCCTGGCAACAAGCAACATAAAACCATACTCAGAATAACATTTTCACAGGCACTAAAAGATTTTTTAGGAAAACTCAAGGTTTTAGGTTTCTGTGACAGTTTCAATTAAAAGCAATGTGAATTGGGGAAAGCACATTTTAATAATTCTGGTAGAATTATTAAAAGCACACCTTTTCCTTCAACGTTTAGAAAATATAGGATTTAAAAACTTTTTAAAAAACCCCAATGAACAAAAGTAATAGAAATAGGTATGAGGCTTTACTTGTTATACTCAAACTGAAAGTTATTTTAAGATACTAAGAGTTCCATGGGGAAAACCCCAGCATGGGCTCCCAGCTCCCAAAGCATGTACGCGTGTGCATATATATATAAACACATAATTTACAGAATCGTTAGGGTCGGAAGGCACCTCTGGGGATTACATAGTCCAACACTCCCCCACCCCGCCCATACCAAGGCAGGGTCACCTAGAGCAGGTGACACAGGAACGTGTCCAGGTGGGCTCTGACTGTCTCCAGAGAGAGACTGCACGACCCGCCTAGGAAGCCGTTCCGAACCAGTGTGCTTGAGACTGCCCAAGATTTCTCAGCTCACACTGCAGCCTGGAAAGGAGTTAAGGGGGAATGCACCACCGCAGCAGCCTGTTTCTGTGGTCTGCCTCCCTCAACATAAAGAAGTTATTCCTCATGTTGAGGTGAAACTTCTTGTTTTAATTTATGGCTTTTGACCCTCGTCCTGTCGCTAAGTACCACTGAGGAATCTGGCACCATTCACTTTAAGATAGAACAGGCCTTTAGAATATTCGTATGTATTGAGAGCCCCTCTCAATCTTTTCTCTCCTAGAGTAAACAGGCCTAGCTCACGCAATCTCTCCTCACAACAGATATACTACAGACCGCAAACCGTCTTTATGGCCCTCTCCTGGACCCTCTCCAGTAGCTTCTCGCCCTTCTCGTACTAAGGACCCTTCTGATGTTAAAAAAGAAAAGCCTCACAGCAGCCCCGTAACTGCTCAGCCTCACACCCGCCTCAGCAACCGCGGGGTTCCCGCCCCCCCTCCGCGGGCCGCAGGTGTTTGACAGACCCAGCTGCTGCGGCCGCCCCCGGCCCGGGCAGCGCCCGCCTCGCCGCCCTCGCTCCTCTCCCACAAGGCAAGCGACAAACGCGGCTCCCGCGGCTGCCCAGGGCAGGGGGAGGAGGATCCCGGTCGCGCAGCCAGGCCGGGCTTCGGGGCCTCGAACAAAATGGCTCTAAGTGCTTCCGCTCCTCCCCCCCGCACCCGAGGTGAGGGATGGAAGCGCAGCTGGGGTTCGGCACTCTGAGGCCACGGGCTGCCCGGTCCCTCCGTCCGGCTCGGGTGGAACGCTCGCACGGCCACTCACCTCCCGCCCGCGGCGCGGAGGCCCCGCGCCCCTCGCACGCCGCTTGCCGGGGCCGCGCTCCTCCTCACATCGGGCGGGGGCGAAACGCCGCCACCTCCACGCCTGCCGCCACCAGCTCCGCAAGCGCCGCCGCCACCAGCTCCGCG
>VZTB01004206.1:1393797-1417834 GCA_013397245.1 Thryothorus ludovicianus
GAGGGGAAGAGCGGCGCCCGTCTCCCGCCAAAGCGGCTGGGGGGAGCCGCGCCCGGCGCCTCCTGGGAAAAGCGCTCGGCGCCTTCCCGGAAGGCTGGCGGAGAAGGTGGGAGCTCTGGGAGAGAAAAGTGCGCGCAGCAGTAAATAAAGTGCAAGATGGGTGCCGGGCTTGTCGGCGGGGCTGCCTGTCCGCCGGCCGCCGCTCGGCGGCGTCGGTGCGAGCTAAGAGTCCTCAGCCGCTAGCGAGAGAAAAATGTCTTAAATTTCAGCTGCTTCCAAAGAAGTTAAACATCATTCCGCGTTTGAGAATAAACCAAATAAAGTAAAGTTGGCCCTTTATTGCGGTCTAGCACTGAGCTGATGCTCTAAAATAAAGTTTATCCTTACTGTCCATGATTTCGCAAGCTGTGCTATTGGGCAAATACTTTTGCCGGCAAAGTCGTAAAGCTGTTTCAGGTTAAATGAATCTGTCAGCCGGGTTGCACGGATGAAATTGATTGTCACTCACAATGTCAGTGCTGAAGGTGCTCCAGAGATCTCTCCTGACTCGTACTGGTAGCAGAAAGAATATAATTGCTACAGGATAGAACCCAATGCACATGTCCCACATCCACATGTGTATGTACGAATATGCAGATTTTTCAGTGAGAATTTTAAACGTTTTAAAACCACACTTTAGGTAAGGTAGGAAGGTGACCACAAGAAGAAAGGACCTGAATAAATGCCTTTGAAATCTTACCTCATTTAAAAGTGAGAAGAGATACACTGCTATTACTTGCTCCTGCTTTTCTTGCAGATATTTGTTTTAAGCATTCAAGAGGCCGATTAACAGATGCAGCCATCCCAGGATATGGCAGCATCAGAGATACACTGAAATATTAGAGCAGGCCTTAATAAGAATGTTAATGTAGCAAATTGACTTGATTTCCTTGTGTGCAAACATAAATATTACAATACTAAAAATTCATATAAACCAAGCAGGAGAAGAAACTGGAACTTTTTCTACATAAAATAGATGCAGACGTACACTTGGGGCTGCTTCAATTCTGTGTATAACATACCTAACATTTTCTGTGTATCAGTGGTGATTTAAACTCAAGATCTCCCAGTACTTCGTCTAGAGTTTGGCTTCTTTTTGTTATATTCAGAAAACAAACCTCCTTTTGTGTCTTCTTAGCAGTAGAAATAAATGTCTAGCTCAGATACAGTCTAGGGTGTGGGATGGTAAATCTTCCACAATTGTTTGTGTTCATGAGCACGTAGAAAGTATTCCTGCATTTTTACCCCTTGTCAGCACCTAGTTATTTTAAATTTATCTTTACAAGTGTAGATTACATTTTTGGGAAATATGCTAGCTGAGCAAGAGACAGGCAGCCAGGGACACGTAGAGATAAGTGGAATCAGCCTGCAGAGCTTAATATTCTGGGCTGCCTTCCTTCTGTACTTTCCAGTTAATAAATGTATTATCAGACTACACCTATAAATTTTGTTTAGGGAAATAAGGGCAACAATTTGGTAACCAGTCCTCTGATACCTTTGGGAAGAGGACATTTAACTGAAATACTCTTTTGTTCTGTTTGCACATCACATTACACAATGAGAACTAACCTGTGACTTTTTAGCGTTGCTGGAACAAACGTGTCGACACCTGCCTTGGGTTGTTTTTACAGTGTGGTAACTGGAGTAATTTAGCTTTCCAAGTAATAGATGATGGTATCATAACCCCCAGCAGCAGCATTGGTCTTTGGATGAGGGGGCGCATCGTGAGCTGTCCAAGCACCAGCACAAAAGCCAAATTCATATATTGATTCACCTGTAATGAAAAAATGGAATAGGAAACAGATTATGAATGTGTGGCCAGCACAGCTCATCGGGTTTTATGTTCCTTGAATGATGGTATGTTACTCATTAACTTAATTATCCATTAGCTGGGTAGCTCCTCCTTGGTTTTACTAGCTCAGTTCTGGGTTTCTATTCCACCCCTTGGTTTCACACGGAGGCCCTCTGGACCAACACAAATACCACAGTGTTTCCCAGCTCTGAGGGATGCTATTTGTCCCTAGGGAAGGCAGTGTAAAACACTCATAAAAAGAATTAGTCTGCAGGTCAAGAAAGTGAGGAATTAAAACACTCATAAAAAGAATTAGTCTGCAGGTCAAGAAAGTGAGGAATTAGGGGGAAAATGACATAAAGCCTTTTTCAAAGTTAAAAAAAAAACCCCAAATGTTTGGAGTGCTGTACATACTCTTGGCATTTTAAAGGACCTTGAAATATCAGAAACTAAAGAAAGGCCAATCAGCTCTTGCAAAGGCTGTCCTTGACTTGCAAGGGCAGGAGATGGAGCAAGGCAAACCCATGGTACTTCTGCAGCAGAGAATGAGCTCTCAGGCACTCTGGCAAAGGCTGCTGCAGCCCAGAGGTGTGGGAGAAAGATAAAGTCTATGGATTCCACTGAGAGGAAAGTGATACAGAGAGGTTCTTCAGGTAAATAATAGGTAAAGATCTGGGCTGCAGAAAGCCCAAATTTGACATCAGAGAACTCTCTCTTTTAGAGAAGCTTCCTGAATGCTAGGCTGCAGGGTTAATGCTGTCTTTATATCCCCTGCTAACATGCTTTTATGGATTTTAGTGGAATTATCACCTATTTTTCTTACATCTTTATAGCCAGCAGTAACTAAACTTCTTCAGAAATCTCTTGCAATAATTACTTTTTAATTAAAAGTAATATTTATCTTTTTTTATACATACATACATACATATATCTATATCTATATCTATCTATCTATCTATCTATGTATATATATATATATATAGTGAGTGAACTCCAGAGCCTGTCCTGAAGACATCCCCTGACTGACAATCCATCCAGATACAATTGCAACCAAATGGTGACTCAAGTTAAATTCATTTTTGGGGATGCTTGATAAATAATGCAAGCTTGCATTTGCAGTACAGGTGTGTGTATATAGTTTCTAAGAATATAAATGTTTACTATACTCTTTTTTTTTAAACCATAGAAAGGCCTAGACAGTTTTAATAGTGCAAACATTTTCCTGTGTAAGGGGAAGACAACATTTTTTAATTAAACACCAATTAGATTATGAACATTCGAACATTCCCTTACAAAGATGGATTCAAGGAAAATAGATTTCTCTTAACATAGCCAAGAACATTTTATTGCCTTGATTTCCAAGGACCCTGTCAGTCAGGTGGGAGATTGAGAAATTCTAGAAAACGTAGCTCTCTACCTCATTGGGAGAACAGTGTGTCTTTCTGTTTTTAAAACGTGCCTTATGTGCTGAACCTACTCATAGACAACTGAATGTCAGTCCACTGCTAAGAGAACCTGGAAAAAGACTGAATTGTCTTTCTACACATGAAAAAATCCCTTAAGGTAATAAAAGCATCCAGAAAGCCTGAGTGTCCTAAGCAGATATCAGTACCAATAATTGTGTATAAGACTTTATAGACTAGGGAATTTGCTGCTACAGGAAAGTTGTAAAATCTATTTAAAAAAAATTAGAATCATCTCACATTAAGATTTTTGAATTTAAAGTAATTTTATTTTGTTTGAGTTTGATTTCTTTTCCTTTTAGAGATACAGCGTGGTTTTTATTAAAACCACATTCCAAACAAACCTATTTTTGCAAATATTCATTGACCAAGTGTCAGATTTAAGAAAAACAAAGCAAGAGCTTCACATTTTGGTAACAATACTGACCTTTTAAAAGGTCAGATTTAGTAAAAAGTTATTTAGCAGGAGAATAAATCAGTGAACACTAAAATCCTTTAACTTTTCATCTATTTCTATAAAATATTTCTATAAAACTGAGCCACCAATATCAAATAAAAATGTAATAAACTTTGTGCCTTGAGTATTTAATGGAAGGCACACGTCCATTTGATTGTGTTCATAACAAAGTAGCAAATAAACTTTGTGCAACTGATAGCAAGTAAGATTTCTGTTCTGAATTGATGACTTCATTTCCCAGAGTTTAGTTTTCTGAGAAATTGCAAAATGTACCAGCATAGAGCAGCAGTTTGCTATTGAGTACTATGCTGCTCATTAACTACATTGAATTTAAAAGCACAGTTGCCTACTCTCATTCAGCAGTGGGTTTTTCTGCATTTAGATGACTTAACTTTGATCTGTACCATACATGTTTCATAATTATTTGCCTTTGTGCGATTGCTACATTATTTCACTACATTACATGCCCCTTTTGTCCATTTGGATCTCAATCCTGGACACCATCCAAGCAGAGTTAAATAACTGCAAACCTGGTAGACATACCAAGATAAAATTCATCTCTGTTGTTTTTGGGTGCCCCAACCTCACAGCCTGGTTTGTCACTAATGTTGAGCTACAAAACTGTTCTGCTGGTTGGGGCTGAGAGCAAAGGTGCAGCAGGTTAACTCACTGGGGTGAGCTGGCAGATAGTCAGTAAAACTTCTTCATATTTGAACTTTTTCTGTCTTCTAGTGAACTGTGGGAAGGGAAGGGGCTGAAGCCTCATTTTATGTTCAGTTCATTATTTGTGGTGATATTTGTAAAGTTTTAAATTCAAGGGAATCCTGTTCATAAGGTTTAGTTCCGGTGTAGTGTCAGTTGTGGACTTTGAACCCCTGCTGACATTTAATCTGAGCTCATCTCCCATTATTGACTTTGTATTTCCATCAATGGCTTTAACTTGTAATCAGTCAAATGTTACATTAAGAATGGCATATTGGTTTATAGTACAATTTATAAACAAAGTTACTTGGTGCTGCCCTCATATGTCTGTGTTGCTCTCTACCTAATTTTGAAAATATGCAGGTACTACATTCAGTCATACAAGGCTGCTCAAGAACTGTACAATATTTTTCTAAAACAATCACTGTATTGCTTAAAATCCTACATTCCTGAGTTTTGCTTGTATGTTAGCTCTTCTACTTGCTTACTGATAGCCTCTTGAAAAGAAACAAAACATGGTTTTCTCCTCCAGATTTAATCTTACACTTTTGTCAGTGTTATTAGCTACTCTGAGTGCACAGCATCATTAAAGAAAAGCAGTGGTGCATGCATGTTGCCACTTAATGCATCCTTTAATGCATCTCCTTAGGAAACTGGTACATCAGTCTACCTAAGCATTGGCTGCCTGCGGGATTTTCCAGAGGTTTCCTTTCCTGAAGACATCTGAGGGGAGTCTTCTCTTGCTGAAAGCTGGAAACCCCAAAGTAACTAAAGAAATGTTATGACACGTGGTTTTCTGCTTTGGCCTTATCCTTCACAAAGACCAAAATATTTAAAAGGAGGAATGTATTTTGAGTGTTTGAGTCCTGCAGCATGATTTAACAGAGTTTTGGGTGAGATCTAGGACAATCTTGCCCTCCACAGCTAAAGTAGGATTTTTTCCCTATCTAGTAATGCTGTAGATTTTTACATTGTAAAGCAAGAATAGAGGCTGATAGGAGTAAGAAGAATCCAACTCAGGTATTGTAGTGCTCCTGTTGCTCATTGTGCCCCCACAGAAGGTTCAGATGCATTTTGTGGATGCAGATTTAATACTGCCAAGTTCACATTAATCAGCATACCAGATGTGGCCAAAGGTGTACTGGTGCCTTCACTGCATGTCATGTTTATCATCACATGCTGTGTGCTTTTGAGGACTTAATTTGTACTTCTGTTCTCTCTGTGAAAACTTACAGAATGTTACTACCTATATAGGAAAAAAAAAATCTTCAGACTTTGTAGCTAAAGTAGGAGCAGCAGCACATTTTCTAACCATCTTCTTGGCCTTCAGATGCAAATTCAATGCAGGGCTTTGGCTGGCATGTCCCTTAGGCCAGGCATCCCTGAATGAGGAAGGAAGGAGTAAGGACTGAAGATCAAGGATGTTATTTCAGGCAGTGTAATTGTTTTTTTAACTGTTGTTAAAAACCTGCTTGGATTCACTTTCTTGGTTCCTCCCTTTATTCTGCTCCTTCTTCCTCCAGATATCTTAATTTTGTTGCTTCCCACCTCGCATCTCGAGGCTTCCCACCTACATTTCCCCGCAGAGAAACATTCTGGCCTGCGTGTCCCGCCGTGGGTTGCGGCCGCCTCCTGTCTGTCCAGCTCCCTGGCTGTGTTAATAGCCAGTGTGAAATACAAAGCTGTGTTTCATGTCAGGTAAATACAGGCAACGTGTGTCTTTGTGATTGTGTTATGTGTGGAGCCCAAACCTGAGACAGTTATAAAGACGAATTCTAATAAATAACCAAGGAAAGTAAAGCATGGAATAAGGCCTTTGAATCTATCTTTTATTCACAATTAACTTTTATAAGTCTTAAGTTGATTTAGGAGCTTTTGAATTTAAATTTTAGAATGTTGCTTTTTAACAAGAACTTCCTTCTTATATGTAAACCTTACAGATTTTTGCAATAATAACCTTTTGAAGTATAATTTTAGAATATTGCTTTGTATTAAGGATTTGCAAACCTATAGCTTTAGAAGGAACTATGCTTATCTTGAAGTTCCTGAAAGCAGCCTGAGAAGGAAAACTGGACATGACTATCATAAGGTTAATAGTTTTGGGAATTAGAAACTGGACCCACATCTGAGAGCCAAACCCCACCATCTGGGATATTCCTTTCTCTTTTCGGAAACTGGACCCCACCACCTGGGATACTCTTTTGAGATGTATCACAATAGAGTATAGAATTGGGATGTATGAATAATAAAAATTGGAAACAGAAATTGCTGAGAAAGCATATGAATACACCTATAAATACCTATAAGCATCAACTATCGGAATGCAGTTGGAGGGAAAACTCCCCCACTATACCCAGCGCTGTTTGCTCATACTTTACCACATTAAATAATAAATTAATAGCTGCTTGAATATTGGCCGAGTCAAGCTTCTTATTTATAACACCAGGAGCTCCTGCGGCCAGTGCCGCGTCCTTCCCGGCCACCTCGCCTTTCCCCTCGCAGGGTCGCTGCCCATGGGAGCCGCCTGGGAACAGCCCCCGCTTGCCTCTTTTAAAAAGTCAGGTCAGACACCAACAGCTTTTGGGCCGGCGGCGGAGCAGTGCCTATGTTATACATAAAATACGTATTATATATATGTCAGGCTTCCGTTAAAATAAATTAAAAAAAAAAGCTGAATTGTGTGTTGGTAATCTCTGGGCAGTTGCTGAGTAGATCAAACCAGCGATATATAGTTTTATTCAGATTATTATTCTTTCTTCCTGCTCACGCAGATACTAAGAAATGTCGTCATGAAATAAACAAACTGCCCTTAAATCCACAATATGACAAGAGAGCACTTGACCCGCACGCTTTATTTTGTAAATAAATAATCCAGACGGAGCTGGCAGCCGGCGCTGCGCAGGCACCGCGTGTGCGAGCGGGGGGCACGGAGAAGTGACCGACCCCGGCAGCCGGACCCGGCCGGAGGAGCTGCTCCTCTTTCCCCCGGCCGGGAAGGGGCCGGCAAGGGGCCGGGAAGGAGCCGGGAAGGGGCCGGGAAGGAGCCGGCTGAGGCCACGCTCGCCCCATCGATCGCCTCAGGGGGCGGCCCGGCCGCGCCACCGCCCGCCCGGCCCCCGCGCTGTCCTCGGGTGCCCGGCGGCGAATCCCCTGCTCGGGCTCCGTCCTGCCGGGCGGGGCGAGGGGCGGGACCGGCGCCGACTCCGCTTTCGCTCCGGCCTCCGCCGCCGCTCCGCTGGGCTTCCCGCCGCTCCGCTCCCACCGCTCCCACCGCTCCCACCGCCGCTGCTGCCG
Source organism: Thryothorus ludovicianus (assembly GCA_013397245.1). NCBI lineage: Eukaryota > Metazoa > Chordata > Aves > Passeriformes > Certhiidae > Thryothorus > Thryothorus ludovicianus. Next base: position 1,401,545 of record VZTB01004206.1, read on the forward strand.
CCATGAGCGCGGACCCCGTCGTCTTCGTGTCCGCCGCCCGGACCGCCGTGGGTGAGAGGCAGCGGCGGGCGCGCCGGGCGGCGGATGCTCCCGCCGGGGCCGGGCGGGTGTCCGNCCCCCCTCCCAGGGTCCTTCAACGGAGGGCTGTCGTCGCTCCCCGCGCACGAGCTGGGCGCCGCCGCCATCCGGGAGGTGCTGCGCCGGGCCGGGCTGGCCCCCGAGGAGGTGTCGGAGGTGATCCTGGGGCAGGTGCTCACCGCAGGTACGGGCCGGCGGCCGCACCGCTTCCTCCCCGCGGCCGCGTCCCATCGGGTTTGTCCCATTGGAACGGCTCGGGTTTCACCTTCCAGGACCTTATCCCTTGCCATTGGGAACATGGTTCCTTAACAAAGGACTTGAGAGGCATCGTGGCTGCTTCTACATGTGCTCTGGGTGGCCGAAAGGATGGGTTTCTGGAAAAGATGTTGTCGGAGATAGTTCGGGTTTTTCTTTAAACCCCTGAAGTAGCCAACAGTGTATGTGTGAATGTCAGTTTCTTTTCTTTGTTACTGCATCCTTTCTCACCGTGGTCATCTCAGCTTCTAAAGTTAACATCATAAGTAATGATAACTCTGAGATTTTAAGACCTAGGACTGCATTTGTGTTTATCTGTAGAACCAACCCACATGTGATGCCCTTGTTTGGAGACAAATACTTTGATTTAATGAAAATGCAGCTGGCAGGGAATTGTTTGTTTGTTTTGAACTTGCTCCTACTTTTTCCAGGGTAGTGTTTAATCAGTAGATTATAGGCAGGTTGTAGTTTAAGTGTGGAGGAAGGAAACACATACTTTTGTCTTAAAGATGATTCAGATTCCTCTATATTTTTAGCTTACTGAATTATGTGCTCTGCTTGTCCTTTTCTTCGCATACAAAGAGCTTTGGCCTTGGGAGATGCAGATGAAGACTGTTTTCTTTGAATATAGTGCTCCTATTATCTCCATCAGGATCACAACAAAGACTGGAAGCTTTCAGGTCCATCTGTGCATAGTTGTGCTTTTGGTTTCCATATGAACTTTCAGGGAAAGTAAACTGCTGGTGATGTACAGAAGATGTCAAAAAGAAACTCTTCAGCAAGTAGCAATTTAAATGATTTCTCATCTTACCCATAGAACAGACTAGGGCTGATCTGAAGCACTGTTTCCTCTGACCTGACATCAAAAGCAGAGTTGTAGATATAAAACTATCAGTAGCAGGTATTTACTGCTCAATGTAAATAAGAGAGGTTTCTGTTTATACACCGCTGCTGGACACTTCACTCACCATCTAAAAGGGTGAGCTCTAAATTTTTGTGGACCCAGAGTATTGTTGTGAACAGTGACAAGACGGACGGACGTTTGTGCTTTTAAGGAGAGACAAAAGCAGATGCTGCCTGTTCCCACAGGTGCTGGCCAGAACCCCGTCCGGCAGGCCAGCGTGGCTGCGGGAATCCCGTACTCCGTGCCCGCCTGGAGCTGCCAGATGATCTGCGGGTCCGGCTTGAAGGCAGTGTGTCTGGCTGCCCAGTCCATACTGACCGGAGACTCCAGCATCGTGGTCGCAGGGGGCATGGAGAGTATGAGCAAGGTAAAGCAGAGGATTAGACTCGCATTGCACCAACGTCCTGGGAGCAAAGAGCCCGATGTTGAAACCCTGTGTTTCCAGGCTGGCACCTGGAGGCAGAGCCAAAGGGTCGCTTCGCTTGCGAATGGATTTACACATGCAGCAGCTGACTTCTGTAGCATGCTCCTTTTAAAAAAAGGAAAAGACTTCATGCTGCAGCTACTGAAAAGGTGCCCTGCAAGCACACACTGTGTTTAAAATTCCCTTTTCATTTCCATCTAGCCTGGTTGCGGTGAATGATTTTCCTGTGACAGATGGCAATAGACAGGATTTTTGTATTGCAAGAAGCCCAGAGAAGGAATGACTGGAAATGTTGTTGTTTGCCAAGCAATTAGGGCTTAGAAAGAAAGCAAAGCAGTTTTATTTCAAGGTGTCCATCTCAAGGCTGTATTCAGGAATGGGTCTGAGCTGGTGATCTGATGATGCCCAAGAAACAGATGGCCTCTTCTGGCAGGGCTCAGCTGCCTGTGCTGAGAGTGATGTTAACATTCCCTGACAGCAGAGTGCATTTGGGAACTACCTGGAGCAGGCTAGTAGGATGGAAGAGCTACAGCCATGTGGCCCCAGGAATGATGGATTTGGTCTGTGGAGAGGAAACAAGGCTTGCAGTGTGGTGATCTGCACAGGCTGAATGGCACACCAGCTGGCAGGCTCTGGAGAGATGGGCAGAGCAGGCAGATGGAGAAAATGCCAGGATTTGGGATGGGTACCTTCAGCCACCAGGCAGGGGTCTGTCTCTGCAATGGTCTGTCTGAATTGTGTACTGGAAATGTAAATATCTCACTCCTTTCAAAATATGCTTTTGCAGGCTCCTCACGTCATTCATATGCGATCTGGGGTGAAAATGGGAGAGGCTTCCTTGCAGGACACTATAATCTTTGATGGCCTTACAGATGCTTTTTATCAGTATCATATGGGCATAACAGGTAAGTGGTGACAGTCTATAAAATGAAATGGTCATCTGAAAGAATCCACTGACAGAAAATTTCAGAAACCTAAAGTTACAAATAACATATTTCAAGCTGTCCTTGTGTTGTAGTCATGAAAAAGAAAGAAGGAAATACATAATATTGAAAGGCATTGAAGGCATTTTCCATTTTGTTTGTAAAGCTGGTATTCTGGGTTTTTCTTTTGTCTGAGCTAATCTCTCTGCATCTCTTCTACATCTGAGAAGTTTAATTTCAGAAAAAAAAGATAAATAAAATAATCCCTGTACGTAACTGGAGCATTCAGCAGCACAGATTTATAGTGTGGGGGAGTTATGTAAAGTGTCCTGTGGATATGTATGGTTCTGCAGCTTCAGGTTATTGCACCCTGGATGGGATGGTCAGCCAACTGCTTTTCCAGACCCTCCTTATGAAACAGAACACACTTCAGAACTGTTCCTTTCCTGAAGTGGCTGTAGAGAGATCTGAGCACAGTAATTCAGAGAAGCAATAAACTACGAAAACTTGTTTGTATTTGTATTTAATTTGATGATATCATCTGTGAGGAGATCCACGCAAATTTTCACCCTCAAGTGAAAATAGAAAATCATGAGTAAACGTAATGAGGAAATGGGAATGAGAACGGTTCAACAAACTCAGTTGCTTGCTACAGCAAACATTAATGACTACACTTTTGCTTACAATTTTGCAACTTAAAATTTTGGCATTTCCTGATGGCAGCTTTCATTTTGTTCCTGTTTCAGCTGAAAATGTGGCCAGTAAGTGGCAAGTCAGCAGAGGGGAACAAGACCAACTTGCTGTACAGTCACAAAACAGGGCAGAGGCAGCACAGAAAGCTGGCTATTTTACAAAAGAAATTGTTCCTGTTCTTGTACCTTCTAAAAAAGGTAGGTGTGAATGAATAATGAGAGCTGATTTTAAGGAAAAAAATCTATCTTCTGCTATGTCTCCTGTAATCAGTGAATTGTTTCCCGCTTTCACAGCCTTTTTGTAAGCATGTAGCCTGTTGCTCTCTTTTTCAGCTTTCAGTGGTCATATTTTAAATAAGAGAGAAGCAATGCAATTGTGTAATATCTCCACATAGCTTTCTGCAAATACTACTAGTGTGTTTTGTTGGAGATAGAATAACAACCTAGACAAAGCACTTAACATAGGCTTGGATATGGGACCAAGATCAGTATTCTTCATTTTCTTAAGACTCCTGCTGCACCAAACTTAAAACAGTCACGTTGATCTGGCAAACCTTGCCCACCTAGTAAAAAACAGAGTAACAGTAATTAGGGTTACTAGATAATTATGTTGTCAGGTTGCATATATTGAGTATGTTTGTTTTTAAGTCTGTGAAGGATATGAACAGACCTATTAAGATGCCTCAACCGAAGGTCTGTTTGTAGAGCAGGGGAATTTCCCAGCTCCTTGTGAGGCAAATGCAAAAACTGAATTTTCCGAAAAGAAATCAAGAATCAGTTGTTCAACAATTCCATTGAACAGACCGTGTAGAAAAAGTCCTAGCATTAGGCTGGCTACAGACTAATAAAGGGCTTCCAGGATAACAGTTTAGATGATGATGTTTAATGGCACTTGACTACTCTGTGTAACAAGATTACTAGAAGCATCGTTTGAAATACAGACTCCAGCTGAAAGAGAAGCTGTTGGGTTAGGAACGGCAAGAACAATACTGACTTCTGCACAACTAGACAGTATTTTAGCTGCTAGTGTTTGCTAGAAAACTTGAGCTGTCTGCCCTGCTGGAAGGAGCTGGAAGGTTGCAGCCAGTTGTTAAACTGTCTTGAGTTGGCAGCTGTCTCCAGCATGAGTGCCTTGTTGATTGAAAGGAATGTGTTGTATGTTCCCACTCGGCGTGTTGTTTTTGCTGTCTTTCTGTTCGAGATGTGTTCGTGTGATTTGACCCTTCTGTGAGATAATGCTCTGTTTTGCAGGTCCTATAGAAGTTAAAACAGATGAACACCCTCGACATGGGAGCAACTTGGAAACAATGGCAAAGTTAAAGCCCTGTTTCCTGACAGATGGAACTGGGACAGTAACAGCAGCTAATGCTTCAGGTTGGTCCATCTGGCTTAAATGAAATGGAAAAGAACAGTAGCTGCTCGTGGCTCAAGGCAGGGTCTCTGCAAGGGCTGTGGCTGCTCTGTGTTTAATGCTTTGCAGGAAATGGCAATGTGTTTGACAACGTAGGTAGAACATTTTAGGTGTGGTGGAGGATTTCTTTACAGAGTCGTCTTTTGTTTCCTTGTTTTCTATGGAACAATACAAGAGTTTGGACAATAACAGCAATATTTGATAGACTGAAAAGCCTATTTCCTTTCAAAATTGTCTAAAGGTTTCTGATACTGGAGGTCTGGACACTGCAAAACTTTATGATTCATGTTTGAAAATGTTACTCCTGTGGGATTGCCACAAGCAGCTTTTAAATGTCTTCCTGTGTCCTTATGCTGCCCTTTCCAAAGCCTGCCTAACAAATCTGATGTACTTTTTTCAGATTGTACTTTGATTCTTCCACCTGCTGCTTTCCAAATAGAATCACAAATGTGTCACATTTACAGCAATATAGTTTCAAGTGTTTGTGGCAGAGAACAGACTTGGCTGATAGAAGCAGTACTGACCTAAACCAATAAATGATTTGAGATTTCTGTTTTGTCTAGATTGTGATTTTATGCAAGCAGGAGAAAATGGTACAGTAAAAGCCATGAAGTCCAACAAATACGCACAATTTGTTTGTTATTCCACAGGTTTAAATGATGGAGCTGCAGCTGTTCTTCTAATGAAGAAATCGGAAGCTGCTAGGAGAGGTCTCACGCCTTTGGCTCGGATTGTATCTTGGGCTCAGACAGGTATAGATCCATCCATTATGGGAGTAGGGCCCATTTCAGCAATAAGGAAAGCTGTAAGTAATAATTTATCTATTACGTTAAAACTTTTGCTTTTAATTGCTTTTTGTTTTCTGGCCATGTCTTGGTTTTGCCCTGTTCTAAAGAAAACTTAGTAGGAAAAAGGTGAACAATGTGAAAAAGACTCAAAATAGTGTAGTATATGAGATTAGGAATCCTAGTTAGGATTCCTAACTAGGATTAGTAATTAGGACTACTAGCTACTTTGGAAAAAGAAATCCCAAATGCATATAAATGGACTTTAGAGCATAAACTAGTCAGGCTTGTAGAAGGGCACCTAGCTAACCTAGGAAGCTAAAGATCAAATTTCAGGGATGTGTGTAACTAACCTCATTCAGTGATACGGTTCTGATGCTGAGTCTGGCCAGGTCAATTTTCACTCATTGCCTGATTGTATTTGCAATATTACAACACTGAGGGAAGGGCCACTGAGTGCCATCTGTATCAGCAAATGGTATGGTGCCCTTTGTGTTTCAGTTTGGCCTGCAGAAAGCTTGGAGCTTACAAATTGGATTCCTTTCAGGTGTAACTAAACAGGAAGGTGCATTCCAAACCCACATCTAACGTGCTCAGAACATTACTGCACCCACTGATGTGCTCAGTGTTCAGTCCACAGGACAAGGTTCTCAATGCCCCAGTGAACAGTCCTTGCTGGTACCAAGCTCTGTGGCTTTTGACTAGAAAATCAGAACTGTAATGCTAAAGCTTTTTCTTACCAGATCTCAAACTGTTCTTTTAAATGAAGAGTGCAGTAACTGCATCTGCAATACAGTTTAGTTTAAACTGTGGGACAGATAAGCTGTACCTACAACTGTGTACATCCTATGGAAAAGGACACACTACATAGAGCACAGTCCTAGTAACATCAAGGTCGTGCCTTCAATCCCTTTATGGACCATTTACTTAAGAGCTGGACTCAATGATCCTCATGGGTCCCTTCCAACCCAGAATATTCTGTGATTAAACTTTGCAATGTGTGTTATCAAACATTCACACCCTCCACATGTTTATCACTTCTTTTAGAGTACCACTTTATAGTGGGAGAAAGACTATGTTATACATTAAGTATTACAATAACACAGTGTATCTTAAGCTTTTCTCAGAAGAATGGGATACTCCATACTGTCTATTTTATCTAGTAGGAAAAGGCTCTCCTTGACTATAGCCTAGGAGTCTGGCTAGCCTAGGTTGTGAAACGTCATTGCTGATGATTCTGCTGATAAAAGTATTGCTGTTAGAAACAAAGCGAGTGGAAGTAAAAATGTATATATGCAGAACATGCCTAAGCCTGTACCAGAGTAGGTAATTTCATCACAAGTTTCTCAAGTGAAAACATGAGCCAAACCATCTTCCAAAACAGTCACCTGTGAGAAGCTTGAAGTGACAGCTTTCAGTGTAAAGGCATGAGAGACTGGACAAATCTGATGTGGCCCTGATCACTAATGGCTGACACCTCTCTATTTCCTGTGTAAAAGTCTCTGTTAAGTAGACTCCCTAAGACTATATCCTAAAAAAATTGCTTTTAATCTGAAAGCCTGCTTTTGAATCCAGTGCTTGTTCTAGTAAGGGCACCAGGTACAGTTTGATTCTCACAATTGCACCTCTGCTACACATGTAAAATTAGTTAAGATTTTTATGAGCAGCCAGCATTATTACAGCTCATTGTATTGACTTGTCTGACACTGAAGTCTAGTCTTCAAGAGTTCTGTCACCAACACTGGCTATAAAAAAATTGTTTTTCTTCAACTGTTTTGAACGGTAGCTTCAAGTCATCCAATTTGTTTTATGAAAAGCTTCCTCTGGTGCTAAGGAAGACCTAAAAGATAATAAGGTCCTATTTGTATTGTTTTCTCAGATTGACAAAGCTGGGTGGACTCTGGAACAAGTTGACCTGTTTGAAATTAATGAAGCCTTTGCATCACTATCTGTTGCAATAGCAAAAGAGCTGAAAGTAAATCTAGAAAAGGTAATGATTTGTAGGCTGGCATTAGTTTGCCTTCTGTAATTCAAACTTGTCCCTTTCTGTGTGTGTGGATTGTAAGGATGAGCATAACCCTCTTGCAATCCCTTAGGTGTAAGCAATTGGGGTGGGAGCCCCAGCAGGCATCTCCTCACACTGCTCTGTCCAGTGGCTGTGCTAGCAGTTTCCCAGCTGAACAAGTTCCAGCGTTGTTGAAGTGGACTTTTATGCAAATCTAGGAGACTGTTCAAGCATACTTAATTCAGAATTTGACATTGCTGCTTAAAGTATATTTGCCACAGTATTCTTTCCGTGATAGCAGAAAGCATGAGTATTATTCTCCCCTCCCTAAATTTACCTTTTATCTGCAGAACATAGATAACACCCTTGCAGAGGAAATGTTGATTACTAGCTGTTGCACTCATGCACTTTCTTGTTTAAGTTCACCAATAATCAAGGGCTAGATCCCAGTGAAGTAATTTATGCTGAAAGTCAGCTTAGCCAGTTAAATGTTCTTGACTGTCTATATTGGCTTTTTTTTCAGATCAATATACAAGGTGGAGCCATTGCTCTTGGCCACCCTCTGGGCGCCTCTGGTTGTCGCATCCTTGTAACTCTTCTGTATGCACTGGAACGGACTGGTGGAAAACGTGGTGTTGCTGCTCTCTGTATAGGAGGAGGAATGGGAATAGCCATGTGTGTTGAGAGATAAATGTGAGGAATGAATAAACAGCTAGTGTGAACTAGCTCTGAAACATTTTACTAATAAACTTCTAATACCAGAGCTCACATTTTGTTTTGGCTGAAACAAATAAGCTTACACCATTATTTTTTGACACTCAATCACTGATTTGACAAAGAGGTCAGTGGTCACTGCAGGCACACTAGTTGTTAACACACACTAGAGCCTAAATTCTGACTGCAAGAACCAAGCTTGCTTTCAAAAATTAAGTTTGTTCACAAGAAAATAGCAGCAACATTCAACCACTTGTTTTATTAACATTTTAGTTATAAGAGTGGGAAGTGTAAGTGAAACAAACATAAATAAAGCCTAAGTTATTCTTCAAGTGCTCCAGACTGAACTGCATCCTCGTAGCACCCTCCTCTCTCTTCTTTAGTTTCAGGATGCAGTTTAATAAGGTCATCAATTCGAAGAATAGTAATTGCAGCTTCTGTTGCAAACTTGAGGCTCTTAGTTTTGACCATGGTTGGTTCAAAGACACCAGCTTGCTTGTTATCACGAGGTTTTCCATTGATCAAGTCAAGACCAATCCTGCAAAGAAGGAATGCTGTCAGATGGAGAGGGAGAAACAGTAGAAATACAGCTGGGAGTGTGCTGTGTAGCTACTGCTTTGTTACAGCAATGTATACACACAATTGAAGGGCAGGGGCAGAGGAGTTCACTGATAACATACTTTTATTTCCCTTTTACTATGCAAATCATGGTTCAGTAAACCCGGAGAACAATTTTCCATCTAGGTCACCAACCCGTGTCACTTTTACTAGCCTTTTAAAAGACAGATACTTGCCATTTCAAATTTTTGCGCTCTGGGTTAACTTGAGCCTCATTGTGGAATGCTCTCAACTTTGCAACAAGATCTGTGGCATCCTGAGCAGCATTTACTGCCAATGTATTTGGAATTACTAAGAGGGATCTTGCAAATTCTGCTATTGCAAGTTGTTCACGTGATCCCTAGAAAGAAAAAAGTTTTTAAAAGAGAGAAAAAAATACAGCCAGAATCAAAAACAGTGCTAACAGGCAGGAGTTTTCACATGCAAAACCTGTGTGTGGTTCAAGGAAGCATAGAGTTTAATTACCACAGAAAGAATTAACTCATATCCTCCATTTTAAAGAACCATCTTAGACTCTGTAAGATGATTAGGTTTCCATGAACCACAGGAATGACTTTTAGTAGATGAAAATCAACGCTTGGAGATTCATACACACCATTATTTCTCTGTGCAAGACTTACCATGCTGGTTGCGTAATTTTCAAGATATATTGAAAGTGCTGCCTCTACAGCACCACCACCTGGGACAACAGACTTGGATTCCAGAACCCGTTTGACAACACAGAGAGCATCGTGTATAGATCGTTCCATTTCATCACACATGAAGTCATTGGCTCCTCGTAAGATAATTGATGCTGAAGTACGAGCCTTAGTACTAAGAAAAAAAAAAGGAGTTACAACTCAGCTGTGTTGGATGGAATCTATATTGAAATTCTTCTTGGTAATTTTTTTCTTCTAAAGCCTAGTTCAGTTGAGCATCATTATTTCAACATTTAAACAAAAATCTCAACATTGTTATGTCCCCTTGCAGGATGCACACATTGTAACTTTAGTCACTATTTTAATTTCTGACATGCAAGCACCTAGTTTGAATTTAAGTTTTTTAAAGAAAGCTACCTGTCAAAGTGTAATGACAAGATGTTTTTCCATCAAAGAGGGGAAAATGTACTTGGATAGTAAGAAAGACCCTTTTTGCACAGCCCTCAAGTAAGTTAATGACTGCCAGTGTTATGGAAAAGGCTGTCACTGTGTAGCTGATACACATGTGCCATGGGCAGTGTTTAATGCATACTCAAATGACACCACAGGAACATGAACACCCAGAAGGGAACTTGAAGCAATGAAAAAGTTATTTTCCAAAGTATGTTCTCATTAAATTAATTGATTTAAGTCTGCAGGTACCAGAGAGCAGTGACAGCAGCACAAGTGAACACTGTCACTACAAATGGGAAGATTTAGCTCACACCTCTTCACTCAGATGGAACTGATTTCCCTTTACCATCTCTGAAGGGAAGGCAATTTAGAAACATTTGTTTATAAAAAAGAATTTAAGTAAAAACTGTCTAGCAATCTGATCTTCTCATATACTGCAGTATATGAGACAAAGGTATCCAGCCCCAGCAAAAGAGATTAAATACTGATACTTTCACCTCTAATTTGCACTGGATTTGTGTACAACTACATTCCCATATGTACTTAGCATGAAGTAAATAAATGGAGTTTTACCTCAAACTTAGTAGAGAACATATATGAAACTTAGTATTTTTAAAAGGATCCTTACTTCTTGATTAAGATCAGCTCATCATCACAGATTCTCTCTTGAATCACCTCTTCTGCCTGTCCCAGCATTAATGCCTCAAAACTCTCTTCACCTTCAAGGTTTGCAAGGGTTGAACATATGGTTGCTTTGACAAACAAAAAAGCAAAGTTAGCATTCAATTCCTGCACAACATCCTTTGCCCACTTCCCAGAATAGGTGTGCAGAAAGAAAAACAAAAATAAAAGCTGTGTTAAATAGTTTTTTCCTAAACAACACTTCTAGTTCTCAGGCAGCAATTCAGTATTTCAGTTTATAACTGATAAACTGATATAACTGACTGCTCCTTTCGTTCAACTTTTACAGCCCTTCTTTTTTCACAGCCAGTACAAGTTCCCATGCTTTACCACAATGAAAATGTTTTCTTCCAAATTTAAGAACTGACAGATAAAAATGTGTACAGGACCACATTTTTTTCAAGTATGTATTTAGTGATTTAGGAGTTCTTTATTTGTCTTGAACTATTTAAACAACGTACTTATCTGTCTAAACAGAGGCTCATGAAAGCATGCATAATAAAGACTTCTAAATAAACACAGATTATGGCTCCTATTTCCACAAGAGACCAGTTCTCACAGTTCAAGGCAGCTTTTTCTCCTCCCACCATGAATCTTCAACAATCAAGCCTCATAATACTACTACTTCAACAAAGGTCACTTAAAAGCAACAGTAAAGCTAAAAAGAAGTGGCTCAGCTTTACTCATCCTGATATTGAATGTTAAGAAGCTGTGTTTTAAAAATCAGTAACAAATACCCTAATAACAGCTTCTACTTTGAAGAATAAATTTATAAATCAGTTATTTCTATACAGACATACCTCCTGATGCCTTAGCAATCCGCTTCAGGTCCTTTTTCACAACTCTTCGTACTGCCATAGCTCCAGCATCAACAAAGTATTTCAGACACATATCATCAATACCTCCAGTGGTGAGAATAACGTTGGCACCAGTGGCCAGAATCTTCTGGATTCTTTCTTTGGTAATATCTGACTCTCTGCAAAGATTATTGTCAAAGTTATAGAAAGATATTAAAAAATATACCATCACATCCTGTCAGCCAATTTCCTGAAATCTTAATGCAGAGCTCTGCAAGAATGGACCACTGCACAAACATACTTGCATTTCTTGAAAACTGACTAGTTCTGCCTCCAGAATTGAAGGCTTCTTCCATTACTACTTCATAATGCTGGGAAATGTTAACATTCAAAACATTTTTTACCTCTTGCGCTCAGCCAAAATTACATTGAGCCACCTCAACTGAAGAGACCAAATCAAGCCTGTGAAATCCCACTGCCTCAGTTATCCAAGCTTCCACACACCTCTGCCTTATCTGGTCCAGCTTCTCAGGGTCTGAGATAACAACCTGAACACCAAGCTTCATTTTTGCTTTCTGCAGGCTGAAGTCAAGGCATGCAATCTTTGCATTAACTATTCTCTTGGTCATACCTGATGAGGAAAAATAAGCAAGAAGGATTTTGTCAAATCGATTTAACAGTACATCAAGTCAGCATTAGAGATTAAAATTAACATTACTTTCACATTTCATCTGCTTGCTCCCCCACCTCCAATTCTGCCCTACTGCAGAAAAATGCCAATCAAGATGTTCCTGTGTTACCTTTTCTCATACCTGTCCCCAAAATGTGAGTGACCATGACAATCTGACCTATCAGTCTCACATCCTCTAAGTCACCTAATCACAGCACAGCTCTGCTAAATGGAACAGTTCCCCACAAATCTGCAGTGGCTCCCCACAAGGGAAGCATTTAAGTTCCACCAGACCGCAATGCTACCTTGCTGACGCTGAGCTAGGGAACTACAGCAACTCACCAACACTTTGTGGGTCACTGCTAGCTGGCAGGCTCTAGTCTAAGACACACCGGTGAAGCACAGTATTTTCTGTCCTTGTGTAATTGTTCTGCACTGAAACCCCACGCCATTTGCAGCGAACGCAGGCAGTAAGAGCGACGCAGAAAGGCCAAGAGGGCTGGGCTGACACAGCAGATTCCTGAAACACAGGCTGTCCTTACCCTGCGAGCCCACCACGCAGTTCAGGGCGTAACCGTTGACAAGGATGCTCTCCTTCTGGCTGCGGCCGTGGGCCTTCAGCACGTTAACCGAGTTGATGGGGTACCGCGCCTGACCCTTCTGGTCTGTGTATTTAACTGCCAGAGCAGCATCCACCACCATGTTAGCAAAGAAATCACCATCACTGAAAGGCTGTTAAGGTTAGAACTGAAGAAGGAAACTAGTATTATGCTTAAGGGGAAAAGGAAAAAACCACAAAACAATCCGTGAAGAGAAATAACCGGCAGTGCCCAAACTAAGTTTCCAAAAAAGAGCTTCAGAAAGGCACAAAAGTGCTAACTCTGCTTACCATTGTCTTAAAGGAATGAGTCATTCTAAAAGCTGAAACACTGGTAAAAAAATTATGGCAAACTAGTATGAAACCTGCATTTTATGTACCTTTTGTTGCTTAAGAAATATACATATCCTATACTCAGTCTGCACAGAAGCTAAAAATGCAGGTTTTTCTGTGCCTGTGGAGTAATATTTAACTCTCTTTCCCCTAGATTAACTCCCCAGGTACTTCTGTAACACATTCTTCCATTCACACAACTCTTTATCTAGGTCTCCCTAACAAGCAAAGCAATTGTTAGGAAACAACACCCTTCAAAAGCTACCATGATATGCCAACCCAGATATAAATTAATTGGGAAGTTTGAGCTTGCTTTCCCATGCCAGGTCACAATGTCTGTAAAATGCCTGTTATAAACACAACAGCCTCAATACTGTGTCATGTTCATAAAAACTGCTGCCAAGGATACTCAAGCCTAGCTACTGAAGCTCTCTAATCAACCACTCACTTGATCAAGTTAAAGGATACACTCCTATAATTTTTGAGGACATTGATGTTTTAGCAGCGTTAATTAGGCACTCTCTGCCCAACTCATCTGTGTTAATAACAAGATTTTCATTGATGTAGCGAACAGCTTCCCTGAAAAATAAAGACAAATAAAGAACCACTCCCACAAAAAGGCAAAAACTTACATGCTTTCAGTTCTTCTAAACATTACCTCAAAGAACAAAGGGATATAATCAACTGCTCTCCAAGGACACGTGAGTGTCATTCCGTTATGTGATTACAGAAATAAAATTTAAAAAAAAAGAAAACCCCTACCACCCCTGCAACAAACCACCATATTCCACCTGGTGCCAAAAAGTCTGCATTAATGCAGTAACAAAATGCTGACATTTAACTTTATCGGTTTCTTACTTGCAGGCAAGTCGGTATCCACCGATAATGGAGGTAGGATGAATTTTCTGTTTCACCAGCTCATCTGCATTTTTGAGAAGTTCTGCAGCAATAATTACCTGTTTGAAATACAAACACTAAATACATGCACTCCAAACAAACAAAATAACTATCTCGTGCAACACAGAACTAAAACCAGTTTCTGATGTGAGGTGAAAACTACCTAATTCAAACTCCCACCAAGGTATCTAAAGTCTCAGCCAAGTTTTCAACACTCAGTATCCTTGTTGGTAGTTCACTTTTTGCAGCTGTTAAAAATTAAAAACCGGAATTCAGCCTCTATCACTAACTCCCAAGACAGGAAAAACTCAATAATAAAACAGAAGTATGCAAATTCCCTTCCAGAGAACCACTTTGCACATGGAAACTAGCACCTACGGAAAATACCGAATCTTGATGCTTGTTTTTGATACATCTGCCTGTAAAACTTGCTACATACCACTGAGGTGGTCCCATCACCAACTTCTTTGTCCTGCAGGTCTGCCAGCTCACAAAGGACTTTTGCAGCAGGATGTTCCACTTCCAGCAGTTTCAGAATGGTTGCACCATCATTAGTAATGGTCACATCCTAATTTTCAGAAATCAAATATGCATACAAGGTGTATTTCTATTACACTTTCACTGTTGCATTTCATAATGGTCAGACAAAAAGAAATTAATTATTCTTTGCAATTTCCCATAAAATAACTATTTATACCAAAGCTGACCTGCTTCTTTTGAACCAGGAGTCCCATTCTAACAACAGAAATGTTACCAGCACAGAATCTGCACTTTCATTTGATCAGAAAAGTCTTTACGTTACAGAAACTCATCAAACACTTTGCAAGTATTGGATAAGTAGTCATGCAACAATCTCCTTCCAACACAGTATTTTATTACATCAGCCTAGAAAATGACAAACTTTCTTAAATTGCTTGAAGTATCTCAAACAAACAAATCTTGCTTAAAAATTTGTTATTAATTACTTGAAATATTTTTGTGTTATTTCTCCTAATGTGGATACAAGTCAGCAGCTGTTAAACCTGACTTGTATGGTGAAACTCACTTCTTGCAATCTGACCTGTATTTTAAGTGGTTACAAGGACTTACCTACAAAAATGAAATAACTGTACCACATAAATTACCACTACAATAGATGAAACTAAAGCAATGTAACACACATTAAACAATACTCAATTTTACCAGTTCTAATAACCTTCTCAGAGCCATAGAGAAAACAGGTACATGCACATCAGGCCTATGAAGCACACTAAGGGGAAGCACTTTTACACAGGAATATAAGTCCTCCTGACACTCTTTAAAGTAGCATTACTTACCCCAATATCATCCACCAACATCTTATCCAGACCAACTGGCCCAAGAGAACTCTTCACAATATTGGCAATAGCAGATGCAGCAGTAACTGAGTAAATGAAAGAAGTAAGAAGAGTCACTACTTAAACAACACAAAGTCT
Organism: Thryothorus ludovicianus; assembly: GCA_013397245.1. Lineage (NCBI taxonomy): Eukaryota > Metazoa > Chordata > Aves > Passeriformes > Certhiidae > Thryothorus > Thryothorus ludovicianus. Next base: position 1,416,875 of record VZTB01004206.1, read on the forward strand.
CAAAATTACCGGCTCGTTTAAAGGTTGTTTTGCCATTTTAATATAGGAAAAAGATACAATCAACCTTTTCCTTCAGACCATGGCAAGTTTTCCTCTATCCCACAAGCATAGCCACTTAATCTAGAAATTGAGTAAGTGGTAGTTAAATGGGAATAGGTATAACTCAGAGACCTTCACACAACACAAAATTTCTTTTGTTCAGGAGGATTAATGGCAGCTTTCTTGAAGAAATAACATTGTACCAAAAGTATCACTATCACTTGGAATCTCACTCGTGAATTAAGGCAAAGCTCGTAAATTTTAAGTGGGCTGCCAGAAGTATCATCAGAGCTACAGGAATGAATCTCAGTTTGATCAGGAAGCAGATCTTTGGCTTCCTCCTTTGTCTTTTATCTAGTCAGAATCTGAGATCGGTCTGGGAATTCGCAGCATTCCCCAGAACTTGGGGTACAATCCTGAGCAATGGGCATCGCGTTTGTGAACCACCCGCAGTTACAGACACGCATCTCGAGAGCGGTGCCCGCTTTCCGAAGCGGGTTATTCCCTGTGCTGGGGGGGACATTCCCCAGCTGCCCCTTCCCCTGCAGAGCTCCCCGCAGGCTCAGGCCCTGCGCGGTCGGGACGGGGCAGTGCCCCCCGTGCGGCAGCCGCCGCCCCGGCCCGATGTTCGCCGCTACCGAGGGGAGGCGGGCGGGGGACGCTGGATCGCGTCGCCACTCAGGCTCCTGGAAGCGGCGCGGGATGGCGTGTGCGCCTCGTCCTGCCTCCCTCCCTCCGTCCTTCCTTTATTCCCTCCCCGCAGGCAGCAGCGGCCCGGGACGGAAGGAATCTGTCGAGCGGAGCGGCCGCTCCCGGGCAGACCGAGGCGGGCGAGCACATGGCAGGGGTGACCATGGCCGCGCCATGTTCGCTCCTTCCTGCCCCTCCCTTCCCCCCCGCTCCCCCGGGCCTCGCCGGGGC
>VZTB01004215.1:0-16226 GCA_013397245.1 Thryothorus ludovicianus
TAGCATCAACCCAGGACATCTGGTCAAACACACAATGTCTTAAATAAAGTTCTTTTTTTTTCAAGATCAAGAACTGGAAAATGCAGACCAACGTTGTAAAAAAAGCAGCTTTTTCTTCTGTTTTGTGATATGTCACATGCATCAAACTTCTATGTTCTTAAGAATGCCACAGTTAAATAGTCTCCTACAAACTTACATAATTGGACATAGACAAATCATATGAGGATGATAAGATGGTATTTGTGCTTTTGACTTCTAAAATAGGTGTGGATAAGACTTTTATTTCTTAAACTGTGCAGATACCATTTTTTTTATATCAGTAGAGTACATGAAAAAACTGTAAACCTTATTCCACTCAATATGTGAGAAGTTTCCATAAAAATATGCAGCATAATATTCCACCAGGCCTTTCAATGTCCATCCCAGATCTCATCATCAATTGCAGAAGAAAAAGCTGAATTGGTTTGTTCGTATGTCAAAAGGATTCATATTGAATTACAATGTGATTCTGTATGCCTTTAATGGATGTGTTGATGTGACAGTAATAATAATAATAATAATAATAATAATAATAATAATAATAATAATAATAATAATAATAATGGTGGCACTTCGCAATTCTGTAATTGCATTCTGATTATACTAACATGATTTACAAAAACTAATTATGTGAGCCTTTCAAAGCTCTTGTAACAAACGTGGTAGGCCCATATTCAGCAATTACCATCATACTTCTCTTTCAGAAAGAATTTCCTGCAGATTTCCACACAATCTATAACAAAGAAAATAGAGGGATATGACTATTTTGTCAAAGACTAGTGTGCTGAAGATATAGATATTATTTTTATCCTTATTAAGCTACTTCTTTTTCTTCCATGCCATTATGTCACCATGCAAGGAAAACTTTCATTTTTCTTAGCTTATTTGGAAAACAAAAGTAAGTTTGCAAATTGCGAACTTTGCAGCTCATTCATAATCAATGTAAGCAGCTTATTAAATATTAATTTGTTGGGAAAATATCAGTATTTTTCCCCTTCACTCTGTTCACTGTTTTATGTCACCTCTATGCAATTTTTTCTCTCAATTGACAGTTTGATTTCTACGGCTTATTAATATGTTTAAAGTAGCCATTATGCAAATACCAAAGCTGAAATTTCCTTCAAATAGGGATGTTATTTCAAAGCATGGCACTTTTCTCACACAGTTGCTCGAACACTTAAAAAAAGGAAAGCAATAAAGAACAACTCTCAAAACTGTAGCAGGATATGCATGCATATTAGGAACTAACTTTCTGGTTTATGTCTGGAAACATCGATCTGCGTTCTCCTTCAGGGCCACACTGCCTCATGACATTCCATCATCCATTTAATTTCCTTCAGTGCTGTGTTATTCTTCCATGGAAACATTTTCTCTCTCTCTGCTGCCCTTTACCTCTACCTTGCCGTTTTGAAGTGAGACCTTTAGATTTGGCAGAGATAAGATACATGGTTTCAAAGTGAATGTTTTACAGCTTGATGCTCATTCTGTGTATTTTTAATATTATTTTGGTGGCTCAAGGGAGTCTCTTGTGTAGTCTAAGTCGGGGCTTCTGAGTTAAAAAAGGTTTTTTTTTTCTGAGATATTGGACCAATAAGCAAACTTTGTGGTAAGTTCACAAAATGACACAGCCCTTCAGCTTCTGCCTTGCAAGGGAAAGTGGAATCTGCTCAGCCACAGGCATGAGACAACTTCTAAACTCCTCTAGTGAATCAATAGAAAATAAAACAGATGATTGTATTATGGGAAATTTTGCAGGACTGCATGTTCAGTTGATATTGTCCACCCTATTTTATCCTTTTCTGTCTTTACCTCACTGTAGGACGAATTTCTGCTGATTTTGGTGCAATGAACTAAAATAATGAATTTTCTAAACTTATATTTCCTTCAAAAAACAATCCAACAGCAATAACAACAACAAAAATAAAAATAAAACAAAACAAAAAAAATAGAAACAGTCTTAAGTTTTCCCTTCTTGCCTTTATTTTTAACAATATATTTATTTTTTCTTTTTCTTCATTTAAAAATTTTAACTTTTATTAAAAAATCTTCCTATATCTATAAAATTCCTCTATGTAACTTAAAGTAAACATAAAGATATACATATATAAAAGGGTCCTTTTCTCATATTAAAAAAAAATGTTTATTTATCTTCTGCTTACATGAATCCCATAGGTAAACAGTAGTACCAAATGTACTTATTTTTATATGATCTTCTAATCCCAACTGCTGTATTAGATAATTTTTCACTAGTGTCATGAATGTCCTTTTATCATCTGCATCAGAGCAAAAATATTGCTAATAAATATTGATTTGAAACAAAGCAGAAGCAGAGAGCTATCCCAAACTACTTTTTGTAAGACGAGGGGTTTAAGCACAGTGTAAGAAGTAAAACCAACAAAAAGAGGAAGAATCTTTGGGGATTTCTTCCAACTCAAGATATTCTATGATTCTATGATCCAGTACTATGATAAAACCTATATACTCTCCTAGTAAACAATGCATTTGATTAACTCAATAGATCTTTGGACAGAAACAATTCACTGCATTTAATCAGTTTTTGAATCTTTTTCCACAAGAATTCATTTAAACTCTTCCATTTTTATATAAACAACTCATAGACATCTAGAGATAGGTACTGAATGGAAATTATCAAGATTCTGAAGGTCATAGATTGACTTTGAAACTGATGTAAATAGACAAAAAGATGTAGTTTCAAATGTTTCTGTATCAATTCTTGTTAACTATTGTTTGCTGAGTCCATTCAAAAAAAACATTGTAGCAAACTGAAGATTATTTAAAATGGTGAAAAGATTTCTTAGTTGATAACTATTGAACTACTGCTGCCAATTATGAAAAATTCTTTCTAGAATTTGTGCTGAGGGAAACAATGTCTCATGGCAGTGTAAAAGGATCTAAGGAAATCTGCAAATGGCAGAACGTGTATTTGAAAATGATGAAAAATAGAACCAGATAGTAATAGGAAAGAATTTGACAACATATGAGTGAGGTTTGCTTTAAAAATAACAAAATTATTTACCAGAGCACCAGTTAAAAATAGTCCCAGTAAGAAAATACACATTTTAAAATTACAAAAATTGGGAAGACCGTTCTTTTAAAGAAGTATCAGAGCCCATGAAAAGTAGAGCTGTTGCGACTAGAAAATGCTAGAAGAGAAGTGTTCATTATTGGAATAGGATATCAGGAAACTAGAAAAAAAGTCTTTTTATTACTTAAAATGGAATTTTTGGTGGTGACTGATGAAGGAGAGGCCAAATGTCAGCTTTGTGGGGTCCATCTCCCAGTCTGCTGTGCCGCAGATAAACCAGTACAGCAGAACATCCTTGCTGCTGCCATGCCTTACTTCACCAACTATGGGTTTGGAGAGGACCACAGAAATTAATCCAGACCTCCCTCTTTGTGCCTAAAAAGGAGGACTAATTCATTTACTAGGAAGAGAGAACTTGGAGCTGGAGCTCTTAAATACAGTGTTTGTCACATTAGGAAAGTGCTAACCAATAACTGCAGTCAAAAAGTGAGTACTGCAGGGCACGGCATTATTTCTGGTTAAATTACATGAATGGTAATAGTCCTCAGGACAAAACCTGTAAGGTGGTCCCTTTTTCTATTTTATAGCACTATTCTTAGCCTGGAATGGGATGTCATTTAAGTGTTGTTAGCACGCAGGATAAATAACAAAGAATGGCAATTAGAGTGCATCTTTTGGTCCTGAGTTCAGTGTCCTATAAAGCTGAAGAAAAGATTAACTTTGATTTAGACAGGTAGAGTGAGAATCACAATGCTGGGAGAAAACTGAGTAAATTGAATAAAATTGCTTTATAATGGACAGATATCATGAGCCTGGTCATAAACTATGGCCTTACCTGGCAAACCTCTCTATCAGATTCTCTGGTTTTCTCTGTCAGACAATTTCTCACATTCCTGACTTATTTTTAACTCTTTCTAAAAGACTGCTCTTTTCCTCTGGAGTAGTCTGCTTTGTCCACTTTCAGTCATGGAGCTCAAGAGGTCTTACCCAGCAGTAACTGGGTCAGAAATGAGTCTGTGAGGGTGAGGGCAGAGTATAAGACTGTACCTTCTTGGAATTCTCTTTTATTCTTTGATTATTTTTGGGCAAAAGCAATATTTTTTTTCACAACTTCTAGACCTTTAACTCAGAGAGTCTGAAACCTTATTCTTCAGAGAATTTTATTTTAAGTTCTATGTAGTGGCAGAGCCTGGTGTTCCAAGTGTTTGTCTATTTAAGCAATACCAAATCGTCTGTCTTCCAAGATGCAGTCAATTAAGATTTTGCTTCATCCCTTTAAATGTGATGCTGTCTCCTTTTTATTTTCTAGAGGAAGACAGAAGACACTAATTTGTCTCTGTGTTTCCTGCAGTGTAATCCACAACAGTGCTGGTAGGACATTGAGTTAAATCCTCCACCCAGTGAGAATGCAATTATCATGTCCTCAATAAAAGCACTTCATTTTTCAGAGGGACACAGCAAGTTCACATAATGTTTGACATCCTCATCTTAGTCTGGTTTAGAATACTACATTGCAGAGCCAAAATGTTACATTTTCTTCTCTTTTTTTTTTTTAAATGTCAGTCTTTCAAAACAGCACCATGTCCTATAATTAAATCTATCACAACATTTATTTTAGAGACCTCAGATTTGTAGAATTGATTTAATGGCTTATTTTGTGTTCATCTCTCCCTCTTGTGGCAGGTGTCAGCAGGGAAAAAGATTGCTATTGACAAATAAATTGAAATGAGCTAACCCTGAATGCAATCTATTTCTAACATCAGGATGTTTTGCTGTATGTTTAAGTTACAGAGTGTTATGTAGGATATAATTTGATGTCCCCTACTTAACAATGCACATTTATGCTTTTATAACACAGGAATTTCTTTGGGCCTTACCCATCAAAACTCTCATCTGTTACATGGTTTTTAGGTCATGCTATTAAATGGATATGTGCAAATTAAATACTTTTATTAAGAAACCTCTGGAAAGGGGAAGACTTCTAGATTCTTTATTTGCATGTTTCATGTTTATTTACATTTTAATGTTGTCATACTAAAGCAATTTGCTTATAGGGAAAAAAAAGTCTACCAAATATCAGTGTATGGTAAATGTTACTATAGCAGAAAGCTTTATTGAAAAACACACTGCCTCACTGCTTAAAGGACCTGCATGATGGGTTTGTCCCAAGGAGCAAAATATATTTTCAAAAAGCTATTTCTTCAGTTTGCTCCCCTCACATATTTGACATATTTTAATGCAGATTGAGTTATATTGTTTCCCTGATAGTCTAATTTGCTGTTGGACTTTTCAGATGGAATTCCAATAAATAAAAGATTAAGGGGAAAAAAATTGCTCTTAAAAAACCCCAAACAACTATAAAAGGCATCCACTCCAAAATTTGTATGTATAACCATAAAACCAAACCAGAATGGGACTTTGGCTAAAATTATGTATGAAGTGAGTATGGTTTTAGGGTTTTTGGGTTGGTTGGTTGGTTGGGTTTTAGTTTTTCGTTGTTTGGTTTGTTGCTTTATTTGTTGTTTTGTTTTGGGTTTTTTTGTTTTTTTGTTTTGTTTTTATTGTTGTTTGTTTGTTTGTTTGTTTTTTTGAGGGATGCATGAACATGTGTGAAAAGAGAAAGATCTGCCTCCATAATTTTCCTTCCTTTTATGTGAAGACTGTCAACCACTAATTTAGAGGGATAAGACAAGAGGAAATACCCTTAAGTTGTGCTAGAAAAGTTTTATATTAGGGAAAATTTCTTCACCCAAACTATTTTCAAGACCTGGTTGTCCAGGGCAGCAGTGGAGCCCCCATCTCTGTAGGGATTTAAAAGATGTGTGGATGTGGCACCTGGGGACACAGTTTGATAGTGGACTTGGCAGTGCTGCGTTAATGGTTGGACTAAATCTGAGGGGTCATTTCCAACCTCAATGGTTTTAGGAATCCATGATTCACAGAGGGATGATGGCAGAGCAGTGAGGGTCCTGATGTCTTGGACTGGATCTTTCTGGGCCGTGGATGATGTTGGGTTCTTGTTCCACTGTGAGTGGTCCCCAGCCAGCAAACTGGGAGCCCAGCAAGGCCAGGACCAATGAACTCTGCATCCTTCTTCTTGCACCACATCCCACAGACAGTGGGGCATCTGCCTTCCAAGCTGTGGGGACTTCTAAGAGGGTTTTAAATTGTCCAGTGTACCGAACAGAAATGACCTGTATAACAGACAACCTGCTTGCCTCCTTCTGGAGGAATGACAGATATTTGCTGGGTTACTTTATTCTCAAGGCACCCTGGAATTTTCCACAGGGACTGCTCAATCAAGCTCTGGTGAATGAGATTAACCTTGGAATTACAACACATTTGTATGTGCATTAACAGTATCTCCATTAAATCATTGGGAGCTATGACTGTCTCTCAAGATGACTATTTTTACCTCTTAACCTAGCTCTGGATCCTACCCTAAAATTCCTTAAACATGTCAGTTTAATGGTCAGCTCAAGTTTGTAAAAGCTATGGACATGCACTGCATTCAAACTGTTTTTAAAAAAGTGGGCTCACAGTTCTAATGAAAAGAAAGATCAAAAGGCAAACAATTATCTTCTGCAAAATCTAGTTTAAAAAATCTTTAAAGGAGTCATTATTTCCTATTAAATCATTCAATATTCAGTGATTAACACTGGAACACAAAAGCTCCTGATAATGCCTTTAGCATCCTTTTAGCAATTTTCAGCTTTTTCTCTTGAAAGCTGTTTCTTGATATTGTTTGTTCATCTGTTTAGGTCATCTGTTCCTCACCATGCTAACTGGGAAATTACTGTACACAGTGATCTGAAGTTTAAATGCATTTATTGTCCTTACAGTTGCCTTTAAGTGGAGGAAAAGAGGGTTGTCTTACAGTAAGAAAACAAGTTCTGTAGCCAACCTTATTTCCATGTGAGAAGAAACATCCCAATCATAGTTAACCATCATTCAAAGTGGAAATTGTGTCTATTTCCTCATAGTGTGTTTCAGCTAGTCTCATGTTTTCAAAAATACATTAGTCTGAGCCAGAGGGAGAATTTTTCCTTGATCTCTCAGCCTGTTTTGCTGGGAGATTTAAAGTCTCTGATCTTGACCTTCTTGTTTTTGATCTGTACTAACAAAGTGGATGGAATTTTGATAGCAAGATCTGCTATTTTGTTCTTAAAAGGAATAAAATAAGCCCTCTTAGAGATTACAGCATCTGTGTTTGCTTGACTGAGTCAGCCCATGGTGGGACATAGCAAGAATTTGCCATGAAGCTTTAGCTCAGAGGCTGCAGAGAATTGAGTTAGTTTTATGGACCCTGGTTTTGATTTAGAGAGCCAATACAAATATTATGGTAACTTCTTTATGTTTACTATATACTCTTTTAAAAATGCATGAAAACAAAGCTTCATTCTGCCATAATGAGACACAATACACTCTGGCTATATAAAAATGATACAATGAAATGCTTTCCTCAGAAAATAGCTTCTGAAAAATGTAGGTTTTAGGACCATTGCCATCATGTAGTGCTCATAGAAGTTCCAATTAAATATTAAATTATAAATATATATATTTATTATTATTTGAAGTAAACAGACCTTTCAAATTTTGTTTTAACTTTGAGATTTTCCTGGTGTTGGAATAAGCCTATTTTTTTAAAGCTTATTTTACAATGAGGTTTTTATCAAATCTGCAGCTGGCTTGTAAACCCTAGGGGTTCAAATACAAGGGGATAAATCTCTTCAAGGTTTACTTGAAGCCTGTTGAAAGCTTACCATTATTTTCCTGTTAGACTCAGGTCAGAACAAATTTTATGAAGACCTTTTAAACCTCTGCTGCTTTAACACCCCAGGTAAGAAGCAAAGTGGAAGTGGAGAAATATGATAATTTGACTTAAAGGAGATAAGCTACAAAGACAATTATTTGAGCAAAGAAAGGAAAAAAACCCAAAATCCCACACTGTTGAAAATATCATTTTAGTAACATTTCAACAATAACTTTCGTTTCATTAATAATAGCTTGCAGTACTTTGATTTTCTTGCTTTTTGATCTCTTATTATTAACATTTATTTTATGCTCCAAGCAGAACAGAAGGTGGTAAGAACATTTGGATTGTTTTGGGCTTAATACAATTGGACAGGTTGATGCCGAGGATAACCACTCCAAAACTGTTTTCCTGCTCTGGGAATCGGACTGATCACTGGACAAGACTTGGTTTTCTATCCCCCTGAATCCCATGAAATGAGATCCCCACGTTCCTGCCAGGCTTCCCAAACATCAGCACAACGTCAGCTGGGTGAGTTCTCAGCCTGGAGCTCAGCACCGCGGCCAGCAGCCGCACCGGGGCCGTGTGAAATTGGCACAAACCGGGGCATTTCGGGATGAGCCATGTCCTCAGGAGGCTGCTGCCATCCAAAGACACAAGCTGGTAGTGCTGGACTGGCTGTGTGCTCACAGGAATCTGCTGCCAGCAGTTATGGAATGAAACAGGGAGGCAGAGAAGTCAACATTCCTCAAATTCCAGTTTTTCTGATGAGTCTCTAATACAGGAGCCTTTTTTTTTTTTCTTTTTTTGTATGAGAAACAGCTGTTTTCAAACTTATGAAATACTGCCCTTATGCCATGAAAACATCCATTTTCTGTGACCTGACATCAGGTTGTGCTGCAGAGCATGGACTTTGTTCCTCGCCCTTCAATGTCTTCCTGCAAAGACTCTCACCTAATTCTTCATATCAAACACTTCAGAAAATTCTTTGGAGTACTTAAACTGCAACCTGTGTTTTTCTAAAACATCCTGCTCTAGATCAGCAGATTAGATAGTGCTCAATTAACATTTCTTACCTTTCCTGGCAGGATCAGCTACACCACAGAGATAAATTCCTAGACTTCACTCAGGTGAAAAATAAAGCTATACTGCAATGGTTATAGAAATGTGAAATTTAGCATGGACTTATAGGGACAGAATAAGTCATTATCCAAACAGAGGAAAAATTCTATAAAAATATGTGTCGTCTTTAATCCACTTTGCTTAAAAATTTTTTAGGTACCTCTGGACAATGTATTAGAATACAATTATTCTGAGTGATTAAAAAGCTCTTTTTCTACATATTTCAGCATTCTTTATTATACAACAATAGTTATATTAGTGCTGAAACTTCATTGTACAGTGCACCATTAACTAAAACTAGGCCTTACAAAGAGTTGCAGTTTATAAAAATGCCGTGTCTTTATTTTTATTTTCAACCTCAGCAAGCACAGCCCTCACTCCATTGAACATTATATCCACAGTACAGCTTGGTTGCAACAAAGAAATTGCTAGCTGCAATTTGCCTTATTTTTCTGCAAAGTCCAATCATTTCAGTGTGGTTCAGACAACTGTTTACAAGTAGTTTATCGTTGTGTAAGAAGGATCAAATTAATTTCTTTGTCAAGTTCTTTACAACAGCCTTTCTCTTAATAACGTCTACCTAGATATTCTGTCAGAATAAGAAAGAAATTCCTTCATTATCCCATCTAGTGCCTACTGAGTGATTGGACCTATTTGTGATTTTAATCTATGTGTTTGTTCTTCTATGAAATTATGCCAGCTACTACTATTTGGATGTAATTAATCCTATTTCTCTTCTTTGGTGGGGAGTTACACAGGTTAATTACGTTATTATACAATATGTTCCAATACTTGTAAAATACTGCTTGTTTCAACCATTATTTGGCTTATGTTTTCACCCTTCTTTCTATATTAACCTTCTTGTCATCACCTCCACTTTTCTGTAGCTTAAAATTCATTCTTGTGTATGATCTCACAATGTTTGAATGTGGGAGCTTTGCCAGCACTGAATAGTCAACTCTAGTGCTCCTGTCTGCTTTTCAATCATCAACAAAATTGATAATAAGAGAAAAATACTGTCAATTCCCCCATTTCTCTATCTTTAGTCTCATAACAATGCCACTCAATTTTATTTTATGAAACTTAATGAGTTACAAGTTTGCATTATTTTTACTATAGTTGCAAAATTTGTGCAATTTAATACAACCTGTATCATATTTTTTCTGGTTGCCAGACTGGAACAAAACTTTTCTTTCTCTGTAAAACTTTCTTTTATATTAGATTCTGGTGTTGGGAAGGATATTCAAGTACACTGAGATACAGTGTTTCATTTAGAGCAGGAAGCAAAGGAATTGTTCTCTCTGGAAAACTGCTGTAAACTAGGCAGTTATAAAGGATATTCTGGTTAGTTTATCCAGCAATCTTAATCTGGCCTAAAGTGGACAATAAATAAGTGGACAACATTGGTGACATATCTGGAGTATGTGTAAGGAAAGAGGTGGTGAAAATGATGCTGGACATTGGTATGTTCTGAATAGTATTGAAATTGAGACGGTGAAAAAGTCAGTCCTTGTGTTTCTGAATCACCTGAGCATCCTGAACAACTAATGTTACTGCCATGGTGTCGAGAATATGCACCATGATTTTTGGTTCTGGACAGTTCACCCAGAATTTGGTCCTCCTACTAGAAGGGAAGTAAACTACCTTATTCTTATATATTCCCAGAGCAAAACTGGGAGGAAACAGTTCCATTTTCAAATAACTCAATGAATGAGAAAGATATTAATGACTACGGTTGCAACACCTCCTGGGGATTTTGTCAGAGACTATCAGCTCCAAGGTTTGGAATTTCTTCTACTATCTCTTGAAATATGCCTTAAATATTCTCTTCCTGCAAAGGCAAAACACAAAGGCTGCAAAGAAATTCGGAGTGAATGTGGAAGCTCCCTTCCTTTTGTGCCTTGCTGAAGCCTTCAAAACACAGTTAAGTGTGTACACCACCAAATAAAAAACCATCAATATTATACAAATAAAGGAGAAAGGAGGAAGAAGAAACCATGAATTTGCCTTCTGCAGCATGCTGCTCATCTTACAATAAAACAAATTCCCCATTGATATAAACACAGTTTCACTGATGAAATTTGCTGGGAATGTTCTTCATGGCTCCAAGAATTATTGGGACAGCATGGGAAGTATGAATTAGAGGCATCAGACAACTGAGGGAAAAAACAACTGAACAGTTGTAGCAGAAAAACTGTAGCTGAATTAACTTCTCCACAGGTCTTTTTTCTTCATCTTGTCAATATTTGCATTCTCCCAGATGACTCTGTATGAAACCTAATTAAGCATCCAGCTCCCCAGCAAGGGTTTACCAGACACAGGATATCACTGGTGTGGATGTGAGCTGACAGGAGGAGAGGGAAAGTCCTGGGGAAACCAGGTTTATCTCTGCTGCTGCTTCCAATGTGCTGCCTTTTGGGAAGTCACATGGAGTGCCATCCATCTTATTTTATCTACTTAAAATATATTTGGCAGTCTGAAACTGCCACCAAGACACATCAAGAGAGAGGAAAATTGGTGACTCCTCATGACTATCTTTTGTGCTTATGTCTAGATGTTGTAGAACTGAAACCATTTCATACTTCAGCTATACCATTTGAAAAAGGCTTTGTGCATGTAAGAAATCTGTAAGAAAACTACATATCTGTGTATGTGTCTAATCTAATTTTACATGTGTTTAAAACATGTATTATAAAATTTTAAAGTTAGAATATGGAAAAAAGTTTTTTGGAAGAAGGATATTCTGTCTCTTTATTTTATTTCCTTTTTTTTTTTTAAGATGAGGTCATTATAAATCCAGCTGTCTTCAACACTTGCCTCCATGAGAAAGCTTGGAAAATGTCCTTATGTTGACAACTTTCCTGCATCTTATGATATTTAGTGTTTTTTTCTTTAAAATAATATGAGAATCAAGATTCACAATACTACTATTTTCAATGGAATTTACAAATACAATACCATAGCAAATCCAAGAAACAGTCAGGAGATGGACATGGAGGATCTGGAAACTGAAAGTTAAGCAAATGCAAGTAAGGTAATTGAAGTTTTTCTCATTGTTTTCCAAATTAATCTCAAGATTTTTTAAGGAATCTGAATTTTTGATGTTTCATCTTAGAGATTATGTAAATAAAGCTCAGGTTTTGTATTTTACAAGACAAAGAATGATAACTTCACATCAGTGGAATATAAAGATTTCCTACTGGGAAAAAGACATGATGAATTTTTGACATATTGATCAAATTCAACTTCAAGCAATAAAGACTCTGCTCTAATTAGCTTTATTTTACATTTCTCATTTCATTTGTCTCCCTCTGTGTGCTCAGTGTGATGATCAAAAATCAAAGTCATATGTTAATTCTGTTAAATATGCTAATTCTGTTAAATATCTACAATGACAAAAGACATTGTTAGAAGGAAAAAAAAACTTTCTTGATGGCTGTGTTTACAAAAGGGGAAGTTCAAAAGCTGAAAGGGTAAAATGACATCAATCAAAAAGGAAAAAAAATATTTCCTCTTCATGATGGCAAATAAAAGTGGACCTAACTGTGTACTGAAGAATACAGATGTTCCAGAGTCTTTAGAGTGTCACTTCATAAACCTTTGGAAAGATGTTCTTTAGATCAGGTGCACATGGCTGATGTTGGAAAAAGACACATCAGCAGCTCCCACTGGATTTTACTAGCTGATGAGTTCAGGGCTCTCTGCACAAGGTGCTACTACATAAAATAATTTTTTTTAAAAAAAACCTTAATGTTACACAAAACATAATGTCACGCTCCTGTGTGTGCAGGTACGTGCAAATCCTACTCCTTCTGTTTACAATTACAAGGGTGTGGTTTCAGACACGGGTTTGATCACCCAGCCCTTAGGTAACCAGTCTTTATAGGACTGTTTCCAGTGGCTCATGCAACATTTATATAGAGAGGTGCTAAGGGAGCTGAGATTTTCCTTTAATAATAGTGCATTAATCTCTTATATACATTACACTTGGCAAATCAGAGAATATGGGCACGTACCATCCCTTCAATATCTGTGACCAGTGGAAGCCCCACATGTGCCAAATATGGCAGAATTAATATATTATTATTTGAGAATAAATATATTCTTTACACACAACATTTAAAAACAGTTTAGAAATACGATTGCATTTAGTAGGGGTGGGGTTTTTTGTGTGAATTTGAGATGTTTTGCATTATGAGGTTCATGTTTCTATTTTATGTCTTTGCTCCTCTAACTGTTTCAAGATTGAACAAAAATCAATGAACCTCAGAAATTGGTGAGTCCTTTTAACATTTAGAAAGGAAGTAAAATAAACATAAAGGTATATACCATAACAATATTTACAAATGGAAAACACCAGAGGGTAGTATTTATTTATTTTCCAAGATATTTGGAAATAAGGAAACACTCTGGATGGTGAATCCAAAAGGGTATTAATGAACACTTAGAGAATTCCTCTCTGTCAAGTGAAACCTACTTCTGTTGGTAAGAGTGTGAGAATGCTGAGCTTTGGATCATAGGAGCTATCAGAACAAGACTGAGAAGTGTAATATTGTTGAGGAAACAAAAGATAAGCGCTAAATTGGCAATCTTTGCTTCTCCAGCAGCTCTGAATTATTAACACCACAAAACAGAAGCACTGAAATCTTGAGAGATATTTTGCAGGGCTGAAATGAATAATTTAGGGAAGCTACTGTCTGCTGTGTCCTCGTTATTAAATATAGAGTTGGAAATGACTAAAAATGACTGGGAGCAACAAAGCAGAGGCTGTTGAAATACCACCTTTGCACAGATTTGGACTTCTTTGCTGGAGCTGGGGTGTGCTGTTAAACAGTTACAGGAGAAAACTGTTCCTCTAGCACCTAATCTGAATGCTTGGTTGGACTCTTATCTACTCCTATAGTTAGAATTGTCCTCTGTCCAGCAACAGGCCTAAAGTTTACTGTAAAAAGTGGCTGGGTGATGATGTTTATTGTAGAAAAAGGAAAAAAGCTCTAAGCTAATGTTTTCCATTATAGGGGTCTGGAGTTCAACCTCTAAATTCATTTATGATTTTTCCCCACTCTAGCTTTTACCTCTTGGAAAAAAAAGGAAACTAACTCCTTTGGATTACATTCCTTTGGTACTCTGGGTAATCTAAATTTCATGTACTCATGACTTGGCTGTGAAAAATTGCTACTAGCTAGGTTGCTTCACTGGATATACATGTACCATGGGATATAGTAGTGGGTTTTTTTGCTATAGCCCCCTCTGTCAGAAAACTAAGGCTAATTCTAGAGAGAGGTGGAACTGGTGGCCTTTGGTAAAAATTGTATAGTTCAGCTTAAAAAAAAAATACAAAACACCTTTTTTCTGTAATATTTATGTCCTTATGTAACATTTACAACAACCAGTGACCCCAGCTTGAATGAAGTTCTGTCTCTGTTGACAGCTGAGATGTGTGCAGTTGTTACACACAGCTTGGAAATTTTAGCTAAGGGTTCTGACTCATCCCTGGTTACTTTTCTGCCAGACTGTGCAACTCAGGCTGGGAACTGTCTTACTAACTGAATCTTAAATCCTAAATAAATTGAATAAGCAGGAATATACTCCTTCCCTGCTCTTGGTTAGCGTGACCATATAGGCTCTATCAACCGTGTACTATCTCAAGGAAAGAATTTAGAGAGTATTTCAGGGAGCTGGACTCAATGATTCTTATGGATCCCTTCCAACTTGAGATGCTCTGTGTTTACATGGTTTCCTGTAGTTAGAAGGTGATTTACTTTAAAGGTGGTAGCAGTCCCAAATCCTCAAATGACAAGACAGTGACTTTAACCTCAGTTAAATTGTTAAAAATATGCAAATACCAGGAGATGTCATTAACTGAAGACAAAGGACAGAAGTCTGGAGAGGTAGCATGAGGGCTGTCAACAAATAGTGCTACGCTTAATCTCAAAGCAAACAAGGCTGGACACTAAGGATGGCTTTTATTTGTAACCATGATTTAATGGAAAGTATTACAGGCAACTGAAAGCATTTAAGCCCCAGTAAAGTTCTGAATTATTGAGGTACTATCTAACAGAACATAAGCTTTAATACTAAAAGAAGAAAAACGTCATCTGAGATGTTCACAGCTCTAGCATCTGGTGCCCAGATGAAATCCACTGCCAAGGACTGTTGAACAGTCTTTTTTCCTGCTGCATTTTGTTAAAAATACCCCATCTAAATTGCCAAAATTGCAGGCCCTGTCTTGAAGGTGTACATGGGAACAAAGGGCAGCGATGTGCCAAGACCAAATAGAAGGCTAGTCCTTTAAAATATGCTACTGCACCCTGAGAAAGTGCAGAATTCTGCTCTTTGTCTCTACAACCATTTATTTTTTCTTTTTTTGAACATGAACACAAGCAATTTCCATTATTCTCTCCTTATTGTGTGCACAGCAAACATCACAGGGATAATGCTTACTTATCCCTCGGGGGGTTGTGAAGATTAATTAGTTAATGTTCTCATTGCATGTCAAAGATGAAAGCTCAGTGTAAGTGCTAAGCATTTGTGTATTCACAGACACCAGAAATATGCATTCTACACAGGAAACATTAAAAGTTTTTCTAGCTGTGTCCAATTTCCAGAGGTGAAACCTTTATTATAGAGAAGGTCTGTAAAATTACTTCTTAGTAGTTGAACTATTTAGATAAAATATTGTATAAGACACCCAAAATTCTATTTTTGTTTTGGAGCTTGGATGAAGGAATCGTTGAAAACCTGCTGATTCTACTAGGAGAGAAGAAAGAAAAGATTATTTATGTTCTTTAGTGAGATTATGGTGGAAATGAGGGGAGGAAAATGTTATACTTGGAGTTTATAATCCAAAAAGTATTGAAGATATTTATACCTCATATTTTCCCCCAGGATTCTGCCATTTATCTTATTTCTTACTATGTTCATTTTATGTTCATGTGTAATAGGTCTTGATCTAAACCTTAGTATGGGTATTGTAACATTTTACTCATTGTGGTTGTTTGTGATTAAAACTATATTTTGCCAGAAGCAAAATGAGGGTATGTGAACATTTTTCACAGATCAAAGAGAAGTCATAGTATTAAAAATAAATAATAAACTGTACAACTGTGTGAAGTGAAGGAGATAAAATCAAACTTATTTTTTATTGTAATGTCATAAAAGGTATTTTTCAGTACAAAAATAAATGGACTGGGAATGTATCTTCTGATATTTTATTGTTTCAGAAATTACTCTGAAGTGGGTGTTTGGGTTATTATAGGGAGAAAG